>MNCI01014449.1:340636-402882 GCA_015680685.1 Gnetum montanum
CTTAGTTCTCACAAGTCCAACCTTCATGAGGAAATCTCCCTTCTTCAAAATACTATCAATACAGCAGAGGCTACTGGGGCTCACTTTAGTCGTTTGAAACGTACCAAAGAGAACCCACGTATCATGGATCACTATGAAGCTAGAGGTGCTCATCTCCGTGCTCGTCTCTCTTGGCTTCGCATGGGTGACCAGGCTACTACTGGCTTTTTTCGTCTACTCAAAGGGNGTAGTAGTCTGGTCACCCATGCGAAGCCAAGAGAGACGAGCACGGAGATGAGCACCTCTAGCTTCATAGTGATCCATGATACGTAGGTTCTCTTTGGCACGTTTCAAACGACTAAAGTGAGCCCCAGTAGCCTCTGCTGTATTGATAGTATTTTGAAGAAGGGAGATTTCCTCATGAAGGTTGGACTTGTGAGAACTAAGCCGTGAAGCCACCAGTTTACCCGCATGTTTGGAAAACCGTTGGAGGCGGATACAAGCATTATTCCACCAATCAATCCAACCATCTTCACCAAGGGGTTTAGGATGCACATTCCAAATTTGCATCAATAGAGAGCAAAGGGAGGAACTTTGAAGAAAGGCAGTGTTAAAGATATAAAGAACGTTAGAAGAGTAGGAGTTCCCAGAGTGGGAAAGAGAACAATGAATAGGATAATGATCAGACAAAACCTGGGTATAATCTGCTTGGACAGGGGCACCGTTGGTAAAAGTAAAATGAATAAGGGGATTAGTAGATAGATAAACCTGATCCAACCGAGAAGAGATATAGGAAGCACCATGTCTAGCATTACTCCAAGTGAACCAGTTAGAGGTACTAGACGGGTAATAGTTTTCATTAGCTTCGTGTAACTTTAATTGACGTTTCAACGAGAGCCACTCAGAAAGCTCCCTGTTATCTAAACCACCCCTTTGCCCTCCAATTTTATCCTTAGGATGCTCAATCATGTTAAAGTCCCCTTTTATAATCCAGTTACCTTTGGGTAAGTTGTGACTGAGCCAATTCCACAAGAGCTTTCGTTCAGTTGAGTGACAAGGAGCATAAAAGGAGACAATCCCTAAGTTCTCATTAGCGTACCGTAATCGAAGACAACTACAATGCCCTAAAGTGTCGCAACCGTGATCAAGAACAGACTCCTGCCACTTATTGTGGAGAAAAATTATCGTCCCCCCTTTACCATGTTCATGGTGAGTAGGAACATAAGAACTATTGGGAAAAATGCTCTGGCAACAAATTCGAAGATTAAATCCTTGGATTTTAACTTCTTGAAGACAAACAACGTCAAAAGAATGTCTCCAAAGATAGTCACGAACTATATATCATCGACGAGGGTCTGAAATGCCCCTAACATTCCATGAACAACACTTCATCGGGTTTGTGTAGAAGAAGGAGGATCCTCCTCAACCACCAAGGCCTTAAAAGAATTCCTGGATTCAAAGTTGTTAACTAGAGGACGTCGAGCACTTGGTCTTTTGTTAAAGGACTAGCTAGCACTAGTCGATGATCGGTGCCCTTTAGGGAAGGCACTAAAGATAGGGTTATCACGTGTGACTGAGGCATAAGATTTCCGGGTAACACGCACCCAGCCACTAGTAGCATCTTTTGGGGCCCCTTCCTGATTAAGAGGAGTCTTAGTAACATTAGTATCATCAGTTCTCATATCATCCACATCGGATACCTTAGAATCCGAAGAAGGAGGTTTAGTTGATTGATCCTTGACATTATCCTTGCCTATGTCCTGAGATATGTTGTGAGATTTTAGTTCTTCACTAACTTGTTCTGCTAAAATTCGCTCAGCTTCAAGCTTGGCTAGTAACTTCGGGCATTGAGCTTTACGGTGGTTCGGATCAAGGCAGTAATAACAACTGTTGGGAAATGTAAGATATGAGATTTTTTGAACAAAGGTCTTTCCTTTTACATTAACTTCTAGTGAATCGGGACGTGGCTTTTGCATATCAATTTTGACGCACACTCGTCGAGTAGGTCGAGGACGGAAGCTTGAAAAGCTCTCCATTCCGATGACTTCCCCAACCTGTGCAACAAGGATATCAACATGGGGAGAAAAATGAGGAGGGAGTCCGGAAATTCGATCCAGACCGGCAAAATAATTTTGCTAGCTTTTACAGGATCGAAATCCTCCTTCCAGGGTTGAAGGACTAAAAAGGAGCCATAAACATCCCAAGTAGACTGTTGTTTCACGAATTCTGCCATAGCCTTAGTTTCAAAAGCAAAGAGAAAAAAGCCTTTTGTGAGATTGGAAGCTAAGGTTATTCTAATATTACGGGGTTCCCAAAATTTTTTAACCCAATCTTGGAACACCGAGGCAGGAGGAATCCTACCAGTGAAGAAGCCAATTGTGTATAGGTGAGTAAATGTTTGAACGGTTTGGTCAAATATGTCTTCCGGAAAATCAAAACGTAAAACAGAATCGTTTGCATCCATATTGGTTGAGTTGTCAATAGGCGGTGAGTCAATGTTAATATTGGAGGATTCCATTATTTTACGTTTTTTTCCTCCAACATCAACATCAGAGCAAGAAGACAAAGCGGATTGGGTCATGCAGACCCGTTGAGCCTAAACCTAGCCAATTTAGAAAAGCAAAAAGAAAATATGAAAAAAAAACCAAACAGAACACAATGGAACAAAATCACCGGGTTTAACAAATGATAATTTTAGATGCTTCGCAGCGCTCCCTTTGCTTGTGATCGCAAGAAACTGATCTCATCCGAGTACAGGACCAATGCAATGCAATGCCGTCACGCCTGAAGATAGCGATCAACAAGTGCCAGAAGGCTGCAGCGGATCCCGATAAAATCCCCAAGACGAATTTCGTTTGTCTGGTTTGGCTAGGGCGCGGTGATTGCAGACACAGTCAGCGTACAAGTATTTTCAGATTTTTTTTGTAGCAATCGCAGCTGCGGCGAGGGTTTTAAGCAGAAAACCATTAACAGAGAGACGGATGCGGACGCGAGCCACAGGCCGGAAGCAGCAGCAGCCTCATGATCCAAGTATTCGGTTTCCCACCAAGCTCGTATTCCCTCACCTGCAGAACTATTTCATCCTCTTCCCTGATTTCACCAAAAACAAAAAATGATAATTTCATTGGCATTCATTCCCATCTTTATATGTATTTTCGAACTTCATGGGACCTAATACGTGAGGTAGCTTGAGTCATGGAGACATAATATGTGAGGTAGCTGAGTCATGGAGACATCATGAAGCATCATTCTATCAAGTGTATTAGTTAACTCAGATATGGTAGATACTATATCATTGATGCTGTCACATTTGCATTGTAGCGTCCCTATGGATGCATCTCAACTGGCTACTACATTGTAGATATTATATCACATCTGCTATATTGTAGATGCGATATTCCATTTGATGCATCCTTGTCAATGCAATTAAATGCGTTAACACATCCTTGTTGATGCAATGGTTGTATTTGCCTATCAATATGTGAGTACTTGCCTCGTATTTAGCACCATTTGGTCAATAGTGTAGCTAAACTCTTATAATTATATTTTGTAATCTTAGCAAGCAATCAGGGAGCGCCTATAGTGTGGATTTGAGTCAGTTGTACAACATCTTATTTGACTGGCATTGTAGTTAGACACATTCCATGATCGGCAATAAAATCGAAATTGATTCCTATTCATTGCAGTACTTTGACTTAGAATAGATTTACTTTCAATGCAATTTATTTTCTATGTACTTAGTTCATGTTTATGTTTCCATGCACGTTAATCAATCAATGCAATGGGTGCGACCAATTTCAAGCATAAACATGTATTCGCTTATTAATTCCAATAGCATTATTACTTGGTTCACCCAATAGCATAACACTTGGTAATCATAGCAGTGGGTACATGAGTTTATGACGCGTATGACAAGGTTGAAATAGACACTCATCACCCTTAGGATAGTTTTAGATTTAATTTTATTATTAATTAGATTAAATAATTAATTTCTATATTATTAGTAATTTAGTTCAAGGCTCTAACAACATCATAATCATATGCCTCGCTTTTGGCCTAACCTATACATGACAAAGTTACCACTAGTCTAAGTGAAAAGATAGCAACCTACAATCAATGCTTAACAATCTAGATACCACATTAGCTCCATCCATGGAATTCAACCAGATTGTGTGTGCACACTTGTGATTGGTATGGTTGGGTGATGTGCCACAATATCACGTCCACCCCTACAATATCGTGTACGCGATATCGCAACCTACTGTCATGCCTATAAATAAGAGGAGACTTTCCCTTGTTCAGGCATCTAGAGTTAGTCCCTTAGCCAAACTATAGCAATTTTACCATTCCAGAGTTAGAATAATTTCCATGTGCCCGCAATAGGAGTCTCAAAGTGAACGGATCTTTATTCGAGCAAATTGTACCTGAGCACACATTTGTGTACGGCAATAAAGACGAACTTTCTGATAAACCTTGCAGCATGTGGACTAAGCTAAATAGGATTTAATTATTGTTAAATGTTTAAATGCTTTCTTAGATAAGTAATCTCTCTCTACCCTTGACTCTCCTAGTTAAGTGCATTCAGTACGACCGCTTCGAGGACATGTGTAATTCTTGGTCAGTAACGAGTAGCGTTTGGTAATCCCAGTAGCATTGCATTGGTTCAGGGTGTGTGCAACAAGTGGGAAGGGATACTGGTGCTAGGATAATCAGAACTTAGTTAATGAATAGTTAATGAAAGTTAGTCATTTAGTTTCTTCACCTTTCCCCTATTAGCATAGGTGTTTAAAAGATAAAAAGATATAAAAATCATACACCTTAGGCTTACTTAACCATACAACCGTGACAATACAAGTAAGTCTAGGAAGATAGCGATTGATTAACCTTAAGTGTTCCATTAGGGCGCGTAAGCACTCAATCCTTAGAGTTTGACCGGATCACGCGTGAGACACTCATATTCGTATGGTTGAGTGTAGGGGTACCTTGCCACTCATCATTGGGCATAGGGGGTACCCGGTGCTCATTATTAACATCATTGTTGAGGATGGTGCTAGTGATCTAGATTAGTTATATTATAAACAATCATTGTTAAAGCCTTGATTATTTATCTTTTCAAAAAATATTAACATTTTAAGTCACACGTATTATCAATTAAAAACATGTCTCCTAATCTTATGGAAAAGCCAATAACCATCATCACTCTAACATAAACCATAAATGATGAACCTATCACTATGGAGAGATAGAGAATTGCATGTATTACTAATAACAATAAAGGGTACAAGTGTGTGCTGAAAGTTCAAAGTGATAACATGATCCCTGTACCAACCCACAACAAACTTGACGAAGAAGTGTATGTGCAAAACCATGTCTACATAATAATCACTAAATCAAAAGAAACCTAGTGGCTAGGAAATGAACATACCAGACCATTCAAAAGATGCATGGAAATAACCAATCCACTTATTAGTTCTAGTCCTAAGAAAATGAACCAAATAAAGAACTTAGAGGAAGACATCTTACACCCTAACTATACACCAAATGAAGATGTTAAACAAGGAGACCCAAAAACCAAAATAAAAAATCAAAAAGGAAACATGTTTGGATCCACTAAAAAGAAAACATCTTCTAGTCCAACTAAATATATGTCTCCAAATGACTGAAACTTGATTATCATCAACATTAGATGTGCTAACTAGTGAAAAATCAAATCACTAATGATGATAAATGGAAAACTTATGGTGTATAACCAAGGGAATGTGCAGTCCATTTTTTGAATGCTCACCCATGAGTTTAGTTGTGGGGGAGATGCCCCACCTTGAATTAAGAACTAATAAGTGTATTTTCACTTTTTGTTTTGTAATTTTTTATCATTTTCCTATTTCTTCAAATATTTTTCAATTCTCAATATATTTTTCATTTCTTATCATTTTTCTTTTCTTTATAATTTTATCTTTTCCTGAGTCATTTCTTCTATGTTTTATAGATGGTTACTATGTTTTTGTTAATAATGTTGCCAGTCATGATGCAAAAGTCAATACTATGTTGGGTGTCTATCCTATGCTATTAAGATGATTGAGTAAATAATTGTGTAATGCAGTGAGACCACATCATGTATTCCTCCACTTTCTCTAAATAAAAGGTCTTTAGCATGAAAAAAATATGGTTCTTCTTACATGAAACTAAAATTAACTAATGATCATTATGCCTTAAAGAAAGGAGAAAAGACCAAGTGGAAATGGAAATGGATGTGACCTCAAGGGGATTTGTTGGGTTTTCTTCTTGACTTTCTTTTTAGGACCTATGACTCCTCATGGAACATATCCTCACTCCTATCGTCAACCAATAAATAGGAAGCATGTCTTTACATGGTGTGGTTCACATGAAAAAGAAAAGAAAAAAAAACAAGCAATAAAAAAAATAAAACATAACAGGAATTCAAAGCATACCCCTTAGACATAATAATGGGCTACAAGCACTGGTTATGGGGCTACAAAGACATGTTACCCATGCCTAAAGGAATCCCTCCAACTAAGGCCCTTCATTCCTTCCTTCTCTTTTCCTCTCTTTTTGGAGTGATGCTTGTTCTTTGTGGTTGTTGTGTATTCATGACGATAAGCAAGAAGGGCACGTCAATGTGAGGCCACTATTAATGATATAAACTTGGTCTAAAACTTGGACAAATGGATATGATGGTCATCTTAATCATAGTTCACACAAGAACTTATTGTGGACATGGTAAGGTACCTTATGTCCCAATCTTTTCAATCCCTTCTCATCCCATTATTCACCTTGTTGTTGCATACAATTATGGGCCCAATGGTTCTATATGTTATAGTGTAAGATTTTAACCAAGATAGTTGTGTGTTGTTTGGAATAAATGCATGATCTACATTTAACTTCTAAGTTGCCCATAGACATTTATAGAAGTGGTTATTCAAGGGTATTATGGTAAGAGTCTACTTTGGGGAGGACCCACTTGCATGAATTTTGTTGATCATGGCCTTAACCCAACCTCACATCTTTTAGGGCATGATGGAAAATTTCTCAAACTTTATCCATGATTATGGAATTGCTTCTCATCAATTTTGAATTATCTTTAATGCTTTTCTATTAAAATTTCCTCTAAATTCAACATTTCTTAGCCATATTGTGAACCAAACCTTTGGTTTTAATTATTTGAAAACTTGTGCACTTTCAAAGTTAAGATCATTTATTGTGGGGGGCAGGGGGTTAAGGATGTGATTTTTGAAATTCTTATAATAACCTATTTTCAAAGATTATGGTAACTAACAATGAAAATAACTTAGAGCTTGATGAGTTTAGTTACCTTAGAGCCCTGGGGAACATTATTATGAAATCATCTTGAGCTTACATGCTAACATTTTTTCAAATTTTAAGCTAACTAAGGATTCAGAAAGGATTAATCATCAAGGAAAAATTATCAAAACTAATGTTGATTGTTTACTGATTTCAAATGATGCCAAATAAAATACCCAAGGTTGAAGGTCTTTTACAAGGCAAGGAAAAGAGGCCAAGAGAAGGACAGAGGAGAATATGCCTATAGACAAATAGTAGCACATACAAGAATTAAAGCTCAAACATTACATGTTCACTGGCTAGAAATCCATGGGTTAATGAGGAGTAATTTCAATCCATCCTTCAAGAATGTCTTGGATAAAAGAGAAGAACCAACATAACAATCAAGGTTGAAAAGTGATGAGCGGCAAGGTACCCCTATACCCAACCATATGAATCATAAGTGTTCACACACGATTTGGTCAAATTTTGTGGATGGGACTAGTTGTGCCTCTAAATTGTTAAGCTTTGATTACGATTTGCTATCTTTCCACTTGGACTAGTGGTAGCTTTGTCACATATGATTTAGTCCAAAGTGAGGCATATGATGATTGATATTGTTTGGCCCTAAGTTACTCCTAATGATAATAAAGAGATTGATTAATTAAGCTAATTAACAGTGGAAAGTAAAGTCTAAACCAGCCCATGTGCAATGAGTATTTGTTCCTAATCATCCGTAGATGCCTTGGACTTCGTGTAACTACTGCTAGGATTACGAAGCACACATCATTGGGCTTACCAAACAATATACTACCAAGTTACCAAGTAATTACACTTAAGCACTTGTGATTAGTTGAACTCATTCTACTTAATGATAGGTGATGAATCATCAATTGGCTAGGTTATTTGATAAAAAGTCAACTTTTTGGTTGGCTCCGATACATCCTCACAGGTATGTTTATGCAATTCTTTGGTCAATAAAGTAGCTGAACTCTTGTAGTTTTATTCATAATCTTAGAGAATAGTTAGTGAGTGCCCATAGTGTGGATTTGAGTCAGCTGTATGACATCTTATTCGAGTGGCAATGTACCTAGACACATTCCATGAACAACAATAAGATCAAGATTGATTCTTATTCATTGCAACACTTTGACTTAGATTAAATTTATTTTTAATGTAATTTATATTTCATATACTTAGTCAATATTTATGTTTCCATGCATGTTAATGAATTGGCAAAATGAGTGCAACTAGTTTCAAGCCTAAACACATATTTGCTTGGTAATTCCAGTAGTGAGTACGTGGGTTTAGGACATGTATGGAAAGCTAGGAATGGACACTCATCGCACGTAGGCTAGTTTAGACTTTGCTTTCTATTGTTAATTAGTTTAAATAATTGATTTCTCTATTATTGTTATGAGTAGCATAAGGTCGAAACAACATCAATTATCATATGCCTCACTCTGGACTAAACCATACATGATAAAGCTACTACTAGTCCAAGTGGGAAGATAGCGAACTGCAATCAAAGCATAATGATCTAGATGCCACAACTAGTCCCATCTACGGAATTCGTCTGGATTATGCGTAAATGCTTGTGATTCATATGGTGGGGCATAGGGGGGTACCTTGCTACTCATCATTAGTGTCATTGCCGGGGATGGTGCTAGTTATCTAGATTACTTATATCATACATTATCCCTATAAACACATTACCAAATTATCTTTGAGAAAATACTAAGTCACACACGTTATGCACCAACAACAATGTCTCTTTCACAGGGAAGCGATAATGCATCGTATGGAGAGAAAATTCATTAGAGAACTAATGAGATATATGTTGAAGAAAATTAGAGTGACCAACCTCATGCAGGGATTTCATATGTTCATGACCATCCTAACTACACTCAAGGACTACATTCACCTAAGGCAGACACTCTTAGAGGAGATGAAGTCAGTCTTAAACTAGGGGATGCCTCAAGGCCTAGGACCTCCTCAAAACCTAGAAAAGATAAATAAAGGGACCATGGGAAGAACTATAGAAGCCATGGCAATTCTCCCAGTTTCTCATCTTCCTCTTCCTCTTCAATGCCTAGTTCTGACAAAGATGAGCATAGGTATAGAGATCAAGCTCCACTGTGGGGTCAAAATAAGAATAAAAATCAAACCTAAGGGCAAAATCAAAGACATCAAAATGAACATAAACAAAATCATCATAATCAGACAAATAGAAATACAAATTTTCACCATGACATGTCTGATGATGATGAACTCTTGTTGGCCACTGAGAGCGTAATGCAAATCACAAAGGCAGTTAAGATACCCCACAGGCATCATAGGGAAAGTCACATAAAAAGGCTTGATATGAATAATATCCCTAAATTTATGGGAGGCTATGATTCTGATCCACAACATCACTTACAAGCCTTCCATGATGCCTGCACCTTGCAAAATATTGAAAATAAGTGGGAAAAGCTTAAGCTCTTCCCTAGGACACTAATAGATGAAGCTAAAAGTTGGTATAGATTATTGGAACTAAGTTTCATCCACCAGTGATCCACAATGGTAGAACTTTTTAATGAAAAATACCAAACCTATGTAAGAGTGTCCAACCTAAGAAAACAAATCCAAGGGTGGAAGCAAGAAAATCATGAACCCTTGGATGTGACATTGGATTGCTACTATTTGCTACTACATAGATGTCCTGGCCATGATTTCTCTCAAAAAGAGTAACTTTTCCACATTATTGATGGTCTTCTGATAAATTGTGTTTTACTTAAGCTTCGATATTGGAGTGGTCATGATATTAGGTACATGATATCACAACCCAATATGTGATATCAAGCATGTGATATCATAGAATACTCCTGGGCCTATAAATATAGCCCTTGGGCACATGATTTAGGAGTAGTTTTTTGAAGTCAAGTAGCGAAATTCTTGTAGTTTGTTCATTTAAGAATTAGAATATTTTCCAAGTGCCTGCAGTAGGAGGTCTAAGCGTAATCAAATCTTTATTCAAGCATTGATGTACCTAAACACATCATTGTGTTGGCAATAAAGACGAGCTCTTTGATTCATCCTTGCAGCACTTGAGACTTTCTTTCTTTATGCATTTATATATATCATGATTTCATATAGTTCACATTTAATGTTATTCATTCAATAATTAATTTTGATTAATTAAGCAATTAATTAAAATACACAAGCACGACCCCTTTGAACATAGGTGTAACACTTGGTAGCTCAAAAATGATTAATGTTTAATAACCCAGTAGTGTTTACATGAAGTTTAGGATGTGTTCGGGAAGTGGGGACAATTACTTATGTTAGGTTAAATTAGAAAATAGTTCACTTAGCATTTAATTATTCTCACTTTGATTATTTTTTTAGATAATCAAATTGATAAAACATAAAATGATAAAAGTCTTATGCCTTAATCACACTTAACCATACACTTGCATTTCACAAGTGAGGCTAGGAAGACAACGAACAGATAACAAGAACTCACTATTTAGCTCTAGCGTACTTGGTAATTAAAGTCTACAAAATTCAACCAGATCACACGTGAACACCTATGATTTGTATGGTTGGGCATAGGGGTTCCACATTGCTCATCATTGACACCATTGCCAGGGACTTTAGTTCTATGTGCGCTATCTAAACTTAGTGAAACTAAGTAACCTCATTGTTCAAACCCTAAGAGTCAAATTTTACAAAAACAAAAATTATTATTACAACTAAATTAAATCTTAACCGCACATTACATATAGATTCGTTAATATAAAATGTCTTCTTCTCACAGGAGTCTATCTTCGCCCAGGGTAGACCATGTGCCTCAACAATATCGGGTGGTATATGCTCATCCCGATGAGTATGTACTAGACTTCACCTTCATCTTATGTTAAGATGAAATGCTATGGTGGTGCAACATGGAAGGTAACATCATGTTGCCATCAGATCGATCTATTGTAGCTATGCTCCAACTAATGCTTGCATGACATGGACTTTAACATCTTCATGGGGAGTATGAGATGCGAAATCCTGATTCAAGGAATTATCATCCCACTGAAGCACAAAGGTTAAGGGATCATCAGCTAGAGCACCAACATGAGCTTTTGAAGGGTAAAGGATCAAAAAATTTTCCACCTTTGCTTGGCCCATTGAATAGAGGCGAACACTTCTCTGGGGGATTTTTCTTTGGTAACACTCTCTCTTTGACTTTGGTCAAGGGGCCCTCAACTAGAATGTACAATGCATAATTCATAATTTGAGTTTTGGTTAGAATGGATCTAATGAAAAAAATGGATTTGGAGGAGCAAGTCATGATAAGGGAGCAAATGAAAGTCATGATTGCGATCATGGTCACAATCATCAAAGAGAAGATGGTAGCCATTGGCATGATGCAAGTCCTCCATCCTCTTCCCCTTCATCATCATCTTCTTCTTCATTTGGCTTAGATTGTGCTTGCAGAGGGCATGACTGTGATGGAGGTGACTGATGAGACCAAAACAATAGAAGGGACCATTAGGATAGTCACGATGAAAGGTGTGGGTGATCTAGAGAGACCCATTGCCATGAAAGAAGGGTCAGTAGAGAACATCATAGGCACCATTACTATGGCCTTAATGAACCTCTACTTACCACTTGGAGCATGTTAAACATTACAAAGGCTGTAAGGATTCCAACAAGGCATGTAAAGGATAATAGAATAAAGATGTTAGACATGAACAACATCCCTTAGTTTGAGGGAGGCTATGACGTTGATCCACAAAATCATCTCCAAGACTTCCAAGATGCATGTGCCTTACAAAATATTGAGAACAATTGGTAGAAGTTGAAATTATTTCCAAGGATACTCATTAAGGAAGTAGAAAATTGGTACTGGTCCTTGGAGCCAGAATCAATCCGATGGTGGAGTATGGTGTTAGAATTATTTAATGACAAATATCAAATGTCCTCCCGAGTGTCCAATCTGAGGAAGCAAATCCAAGGATGGAAACAAGAAAACCATGAGCCCTTGGATGCTGCTACTGGTTGATACTACTCTTTGTTGCATAAGTGTCCTGGCCATGGATACTCTCAGCTTGATCAACTCTATCATATCATAAATAGGTTGCTGTCTGAAATAAGGAAAATCCTTGGAATCTATGCTTAAGGAAGATTGACAGAGTTAAGTGTCCATTGGATCCAAAAGTTAATTAAGTAGGTAGCCAAAGAGGAGGGAGAATTGAGAAAGTGAAAAAGTGTAGAGGAATACAATAGGGACCCTTCTATCCTCAAAAGGGTGGTTCGATTTTATAACAATGAGAATAAGTTAACTAGAGATGAGGTGGCTAATCTGAAAACCTTGCCACTCCAAAAGTTGTAGTTCAAAATTACAGCTAAGGTTGATTAATTATGGGACTCCATGGACAATAAGTTTCAAGCTGTCTTAGAAATTACTGAAGAGTCCAAGGAACAAAGTGGTAAGTGTGAGCGCCAGAGGCGTAAGGAACCTGAATGTGCCCTATCCAAGGGTAAGGGTAAGATGGCTACAATAGAGACAGTTGAAAATAATGAATTAGATGATGAGGATGAGTGTGACGTCTATTAGTATGAATATCCCAAGAGATGGTATCTAATTGTGTCACACTTGTAGGAATCTAGGATGTATGCCTTACATCCACAACTTGCATAAAGGCAAACACCCAAAATATTATCTTATCCACAAGGCAACCCTCGACAGTTCCACCAACCATAGCAGTATTATCCAAGTGGAACTCCATTGCAACTCTATGAATTATACCAGTAATGGCAGCAACCACAATCGTGGGCGTTGGCACCTCCAAGACAACAATATCCCTACTGGCAACCAGATCCCTATGGTTATTATGTTTAGCAACCTTCATCTCCATGGAACTCCTCTAGTCATGTTGCTACTTACCAACCTCACCACTACCTTCCTGAAGTGTACCAACCACTATATGCAAGGAGGGACACCACCTACTATCCTCATGCCCCTCCTGTTCCTGCACCTACTTCTCCGTCTCCTGCATAGCTACCACCTACTCCATCCATGCAGGGTGAATTACTTGCCCAACCACAACAGAGAAATGCTACGAGGGTAGTTAATTTGCAACCAGTTAACCAACCAAGTGGGTCAAAACCATGATCAAATAAAAGACCCTTCTTTCGACCTTACAGTCCACCAAAGCCTTGAGACACATCAGTGGTTGGTAACCTTGCTCCTCCATCTTTCTTTGCCTCATCTTTATCTGGGTCCCCTTCAAACCAAAATCGCTCTCGAATCCATACTATAATGTTGACCCATGTTGTATCTAATTAGACTCAAGCTGGTAACCTTCTTAGGAAATTAGCTGATCTCGGGAGTCCCTTAGTATATTTGCAAGTTGTTGGGAATGAGCCTCATAAAGCTCTTCTTGACTCTAGTTTCAATGTTAATATGATCTCTCATGAGATGTACACTATGTGGAACCTTCCTCTCTTAAAGAATAGCAACATCAGGCTAGAGCTAGCAGACTAGTCCATCACTGTTCCATTAGGACTGGTAGAAGACATCATGACCATCGTTTGTGGGTGGTCATATCTTGTGAACTTCCTAGTAATCAAGGTGGAGAATTGTAAGGGGGACTTCCCAATTATTATGGGAAGGGCTTGGTTAAGCAATGTTGATGCCAAAATGGGCATTAGAGATCTTTCCTTAGAGATATCTAAAAAAAATGAATTTGGAAAGATCAAGAAGAAGAGGGTTCCATGTATTGCGTACAGTGATTCAAGGTGCCATTGTGTGTAGAAGCTATGCTTAGTGAAGCAAACATCTATCTTTGCATGTAAGTAGTGTGCACAGAAGTTGAAATCCAAAGATGTCTATACATGGTACCCACAAAACAAGAAGGTACCTAGTGGCTAACAGCTGATTCTAGTAGTAGTACATTGTGCATGGAACCTATTGAGGGCCTAATGTGTGATTATGTTACAAGTATGGATGAACTTAAGCAAGTTCATCACCAACTCTCTGAGGGAGTAAATGATGATATTAATTAGGGATAGTTGGAGATTCCTAACAATTTTAAATAAGAACCCCTTGAATTGAATACATTATCGACCAGAACGGAGTACATGTTCTTAAAAAAATGAAAAGTCATTCATTATTAATGCCAAACTTGCTGTAGGACAAAAGAAGATGCTAATGAATATTGTGAAAAAATGGTCATCAGCCTTTACCTTGTCATATTTCGAGCTCATAGGAATAGATCTAAGAATATGCTAGCATCAGATATACATTGACATCATCGTTAAGTTGAAATAATAGCTGCAATGGTGATTGAATCCCAAATTAAAGCAGATTGTCAAAGAGGAGATCGAGCAACTCCTCAAGGTAGGATTCATCTACCCTATTGTAGATAGTGAGTGGGTTAGTCCACTTGTGATCATGCCCAAGAAAGAGAGCAAATGGCGGGTGTGCATTGACTTCTGGCTATCCAATATGGAAACTTTGAAAGATCATTTTTTATTGCCTTTTGTTGACTGAGTGTTGGACACCATTTCTAGGCATAACTACTACAACTTTCTAGATGGTTATAGTGGCTATAACCAAATTCAAATTGCACCAAAGGACCAAGTGAAGATGACTTTCACAAGTTCTTGAGGGACTTTTGCTTATCGTTAAATGCCATTTGATCTATGTAATGCCCCAGCTACATTCCAATGATTAGTCCTTAGCATTTTCTAGCAACAAATTGTTAGTAGGGTAGAAGTCTTTATGGATGAATTTTCTACCTATGAAGTTACGTTCAAGCAAGACTTGGACCATCTTGAGTAGGTGTTGAGGAGATGTGTTGAAACAAACCTCTGGCTCAATTGGCAAAAAAGCCATCTTATGGTCCAGGAAGGCATAGTCTTAGGGCACTGTATCTCAAAAGTAGGAATCAAGGTGGACCTTGAAAAGATAAGGGTCATCCAAGGAATAACCCATCAACCAGAACTAGTTAAATAAATGCAATCGTTCCTTGGTCATGCTGGTTGCTACCAACGCTTCATTGAGAATTTTTCCAAAATTGCCAAGCTATTGGTCGGATTAACAAAGAAAGATGCATCATTTTTTTGGACCCCTGTGTGTGAAATAGCATTTTAACAACTGAAGTAGAAGCTTGTTGAAACCCCAATTCTACAAGCACTTAATTAGTCTAGGCCATTTCATGTGATGACTGATGCATCAAATTATGCTTTGGGGGTAGTACTTATGTAGTTGAATGATTAAAAACATCCATATTACATTCATTGCACAAGTCGGAGTATCGCAGGTGCACAATTGAACTACACCACTACAAAAAAAGAGTTGATGGTAGTGGTGTTTGCCTTAGAAAAGTTTAGGTACTATGTGCTTGGTTATAAAGTGTTCATACACATAGATCATAGCATCATCTGGTTTTTAATGAATAACCCAATGGTGAGCCCCCATGTCATACAGTGGCTCGTGATTTTGCAAGAGTTTGATCTCACAATGGTAGATCAAAGAGTGTGGAAAATGTTGCTGCTGACCACTTGTCATAGCTAAGATGGGATGACAAGGAGAAAGAGAGCCCCTTATTTGATCAATCTCCTAATGAATATCTCCTTATAGGGGCTATTAACGCATAAATGCCCAATGAACCAAGATGGTATGACATCATTCTTACATATTTGCTCAAGCAAGAACTGCCATAAGGGTTGGACATTAGGAAGAAACAACAGTTTCTTCACTAGGTCAAGCATTTTATGGAAATCAATGGGAACCTTTACAAAGTTTGTCCTGATGGCTTGGTACACTGGTGTGTCCCTGATAAAGATCAATTGCATGTTCTCCACGATGCTCATGAAGACCCTTGCAGGGACCATTATGCTAGGAGGTGCATGGCCATAAAAATCCTCATGGTAGGATATTATTGGCAAATAATTTTTAGGGATGCACTCCAATTCATCCATGCTTGTGATTGTTGTTAGAGGGATGGTGGAATGACAACTCAAATGGAGGGGCCACAACAATGGATTTAGCCTCTTGATATTTAGGGCATTGACTTTATGGATCCCATCACAACTTTGTCAAATGAAAAGGCATACATAATAGTCATGGTTGACTATTGCACTAAGTGGGTAGAAGCAGCAGTTGTCATCGACTGTACATCCATTGCTACTACTCGGTTTGTACAATAGAATATCATACATAGGTTTGGTATGCCTCATGCGTTAATCTCTAACAATGGAACTCATTTTACAAGTGCCACCTTCTAAAAACTTATGCAGTGCTTGGGGGTTAAGCACAAACTCACAACACCTTTACACCCTCAAGCCAATGGTCAAGTTGAAGTCACTAATCAGGAGAGTATGAAAATTCTAACGTGCATAATTAGCAAGTACTGAAGGGGCTGGAGCACCAAGTTAAATGATCCCCTATGGGCTTATCGCTCCACATGGAAGCTTCCCATAGGTTATTCTCCCTATGAGCTTGTGTACAGAAAACTACCAACACTATGCATCCAATCCAAGCTTCGTAAACTTTCTATAGCCTATGACCTTAACATGGATCTAAGCCTAGCACAAAAGGAAAGATTAATAAACCTCAACTTGCTAGATGAAAATTGATTAATGGCCCTGTCATCCAATGAAATGCATAAGGCATTCAACAAGAAATGTCATGATCTCAAAATAAGAAAAGTAAAGTTTCAACCAGGAGATAAGGTTCTCTATTGGAATCTTGCACACATACCTCAACGAACCAAATTTCAAACATTGTGGGAAGGACCTTACATTATCGAAGAGACTTTTCCATCTAGGGCCATGATTATATATAAACCTGATAGCCTAAACAAGAAGTAATTAGTCAACATCCAACAACCAAAACCTTTCCATGAGCCCAAGCCAACCAACTCAATAGAAACCTCACTGGATGGACAACCACGCTTAATCTTTCAAATCTCCTCCTTCGAACTCAGTCATGGGGGAGATGGCCATCCATACTAACACTTTATGCAACTCCTTAGTCTTTTGACATTTTTGGTTTACAAATTTTTGGTTTTACAACTTTTTGTTTTCATATTCTTTGTTTTACATCTTTTTATTTTTCAGGTTATTGATCTTTTCTAAGTTTTTGTTTTACACTATCATTAGTATATTTAATATTTATTGAATAATATTTTATTTTATTTTATCTTTTCTTATGTTTGGTGTAATTCTCTACTCTTTTTGCTAATAATGTGCCAAGTACCATGGTAATGTGATACTCGATGATGGTATGTATCATTTGTGATTTGATTGTTGATGTCTGGTTTCTGACTTTGAATGTTGTCACTGACAACTAGGACATGGTTTCTCTTCATGTAATAGGTAGTGAGTCCACATCACCCACCCATCCACATACGCTATGGTTTTTCTTGTTTGAGAAGCATGTAGTCTCTTTTTCATTAATACAACATTAATAAATTTGTGACTTGTGTAGTTTTCAGAATTGGGAAGGAATCAAAGGTTTAGATAGGGTGTGGCTTCAAAGGGATGTGGTATTGTTCATGATTTTCTGTTTTCCTATGTGTGGGGGTGTTCTCATGAGCTTCTCAACATTTTGTGTCATTCCATAATAGGAAGTTGAAAAAGTCCTTGCATGGTGTGGTCCTCATCGAAAAAGAAAAAAAAAAAGAAAAAAGAGATGAAGATTCCAAGCACACCAATAAATGCAAAAACACAGGGGTCTTTGCATGGTGTGGTTCCCATTCAAAAAAAATATGGGAATTTAAAGCACACCCCTTAGACCAAATAAAAGGGCTACAAGCACTAGTTATGGGACTTGTCTTGTCTCCTCTAACTAAGGCCCTTTCTCACTTCCTATTTCTTCTCCAATTTGGAATGGTGGTTGTTTTTTGGAAGCATTCTTGTATCTTAGGGGATGGACTAGTCTTAGAATGTCGATGCGAAGTCACTAAAAGTGGTTGGTTTTGGTCTAGACTGAGGATGGATCCTACCAAGTTATTTAATCACAGACTCCACAAGGGACTTCATGTGACCATAATTAGAAACTCCATTCCATTCTCTCTCTCATTCATCTATGATTTTCATGTCCCACCTCATTTCCAGTTTCATGTTTTGATTCGATGTTCTGGTTTGATGTGTCAAGTTTCTCAGTCAGTTACTTTTGGGTTTTTGTACTTAACCTTCTATAACAATTAATTATCCATGGTGCCCACAAACTGCTTGGTTTGAAGTTATGCAAGGGCATAAAAGGCCTGTGCCTACTTTGGGGAGGACCCACTTGCATATCTTTTGATTTGGTTAAGTTAAGTTCTTTAACCTTAGATATTTTTACAATCAAATTCTTTTTATTTACCCCATAAATGCCATCAAATTGTGCACATCTTCACAACGTTTTTTAGTGAATTCTTTCTTTTTAGTGTTGTGAATTTCTATACCTTCTTTTTAGTATTCCTTATGTTAAGATTTTTTTGAATTTTATGGACCGCTTCTCTTACTTAACCTATTTGTCAGTCTTCCCACTAACATTATTAAGCAATCAATCTACCACAATCACAACTTAACTAGATAAGATCACTGACGAGATAAGGTATTTAACCGTTATGTGTTACACTTTATATACTAATCCTTAATTTTATTGTGATTACAGTGGGAGGCATGGATTGGAAAAGGGACTATCTTCACCAAGGATGATGTAGCAATATCACTTATGGGAGATTGTTCATGACTGCTAGATCTCTTCTACCTCTCCCTCATTTTTTTGTTGCTAAGAGGGGTTGGATTTCCTTTCGATCTAAGGGTGTTCTTTTCTGTTGTCAGGAACATCCAACCTTGTACATAATTGTAATGATGTATGCTCGAGTACTTTTGTATTTGTCTGTTTTGTAATATATGCTTGGGCACTTCTGTATTTTGTAAGAGCACTAATGTATGTCTATTTTCATTTAGTCATGGGGGTATGATGAATCGTGTTTCACTTAAGCTTCAATATTGAAGTGGTCGCGATATCGGGTACACGATATCAGGTACGTGATATCGCGACCCAAGATGCGATATCGGGCATGGGATATCGTAGGATACTCCTAAGCCTATAAATACAGCCCTTGGGCACATGATTTGAGAGTAGCTTTTTGAAGTCAAGTAGCAAAATTCTTACAGTTTTTTTATTTGAAAGTCAGAATATTTTCTAAGTGCCCGTAGCAGGAGGTTTAAGCGTAATTGGATCTTTATTTAAGCATTGATGTACCTGAACACACCATTGTATTGGCAATAAAGACAAGCTCTTTGATTCATCCTTGCAACACTTGAGACTTTCTTTCTTTATGCATTTTATATATCATGATTTCATGTAGTTTACATTTAATGTTATTCATTCAATAATTAATTTTTATTAATTAAGAAATTAGTTAAAATACACAAGCATGACCTCTTCGAACATATGTGTGACACTTGGTAACTTAGAAATGGTTATGATTTGACGACCCAACAGTGTTTACATGAAGTTCAGGATGTGTTCGAGAAGTGGGGATAGTTACTTGTGTTAGATTAAATTATACAATAGTTCACTTAGCATTTAATTACTCTCACTTTCATTATTTTTTTAGGTAATCAAATTGATAAAATAGAAAATGATAAAAATCTTATGCCTCAGTCACACTTAACCATACACTTGCATTTCACAAGTGAGGTTGGGAAGACAACGAACAAGCAACACGAACTCACCGTTTAGCTCTACCATACTTGGTAATTAAAGTTTGCAAAATTTGACTGGATCACACATGAACACTTGTGATTCGTATGGTTGGGCATAGGGATTCCTTGTTGCTCATTAGCTTCATAATAAAATAAGGGAGACCCTTAGGATGTATGCTGAAGGTCAATTATATGAACTAAAAGCCCATTAGATACAAAGGCTAATCGAGTAGGTGGTGAAATAAGAAAAAGAGTTATGTAAATAAGAGAATGTTGAGAAATATCACTGGGATCCAACTCTTCAAAAGAAGAGGGTCCATATCTATGATGAGGAAAAAGAGGTAGCTCTTGATGAGGTGATTTCACAACAAACCTTGCCACTATAACAATCTCTTAATGAACTCCAGGCAAGGCTAGATAGGATGTGAGAGTGAATAAATGAAAAAGCTACAACTTTCATAGAAACTGTAGAGGAGAAGGTAACACAAAATGAATTAGGTGATCACAATAAATGGATGAAGAAGAACCAAGAAATAACTAGGAACACTTATCGGCAAACAGGGAAAATGGCTATAGAAGAAGATGCTATAGACTCAACCATAGAAGAAGATGATGGATGTGACATCTACCTATATGATTATCTAAAGGACTATTGCCCAATCATGTTACATCTACATGAGTATTGGGCTTTTGCATTGAATCCTAAGTTTGTACAAAAGCAAATGCTTAGAAAATTACCTTTCTCACAAGGTAATTATAGACAATCCTACACCTAATCGTACCATCCTAGTGGGACTTCTTACCAGCCTTAGCACTATGATCCAACGCAGTGGAAAAACTCATAGTCGTGAGGGAAGCCATCATCAAACCAGCACTACCCTTACTACCAGCCAAACCCATACAGGTATTATGTTTAACAACATGTTTCCCCAACTAGTTCTACTTCCTCTACTTCAAATTGC
This sequence comes from Gnetum montanum, assembly GCA_015680685.1. Classification (NCBI taxonomy): domain Eukaryota; kingdom Viridiplantae; phylum Streptophyta; class Gnetopsida; order Gnetales; family Gnetaceae; genus Gnetum; species Gnetum montanum. The sequence goes on from MNCI01014449.1 coordinate 361,567, forward strand.
TACTACCACTCTCTTGAATATCATCATGGCACAACATCTTCTGAAGGATCACCATCTTACACCTCTCATCCTTTATCATATCCTCGATATTCTCATACTTCTCTCCACCATATGTCACCACCAACAACATAAGAAGGTTTAGCACCATGACATCAATGAGGGAATGCCACTTGTGCTGTGCACATACACAAAAATGATAATGCGAGTAGATCTCCACCACAATCTTGGAAATGGCCTTTCTTTAGGATAGTTCCCAAATGTAGCACAACACTTGTGGACCTACTAACTCATCCAAACAAGCATAATGCCAATCAAGTGCAACACCCTTCCTTTGCTAATCCTACGCAAAGGCCAACATCGATCGTTACTCCAACACCTAATAGAAGCGATGCATCTAGCACTATAGAGAGACAAAAGAATCCATGCATCACTAGTAATAGTAAAGGATGTAGTTGTGGGCCAAAAATTCAAAATATTAACACAGCTCACAAGAAAGTTCAAGAGCAGGTATGTGAACAAAAACCAATCTACATAGTAGCCACTAAACCAGAAGACATCCAGTGGCTTGAAAATGAGAATATAAAATTGTTTCAAAGATGCATAGAGGCAATTGATCCACTTATTAGTTCTAAACTTAAGGAAATGGACCAAACAGAGGACTTAGACATAGATATCTTACACTTTGATTATACACCAGAAGAGGATATTAAACATGGAGACCCAAGAATTAAAATAGAAAATCAAGAAGAAGAACTAAAAACATCTAGATCCCCCAAAATAGAAATACCTTCAAGTCTAGATAAAGATACATCTCTGAATGATCTAAACAAGACTATCACTAATGTTAGATGTGCTACCACATGATTAATTAAATCAATAATAGTAATAGATGGAAAACCAATGGTGTATAACTAGGGAATTGTGTAGTCCATCTCTTGAATGTGTAGCCATAAGATTAGTCATTGGGGAGATGCTCCATCTTGGTTCAACAACTAATAAGTGTTTTTCACCTTTTTATTTTTACAATTTCTTATCATTTTCTTATCTGTTCCAAAATTTTTTAATTCTTAATATGTGTTCCATTTCTTAATATTTTTCTTTTCTTTATATTTTCTCTCTTCTTGAGTCATTTTCTTTATGTTTATGAATGTCTTTTATATTTTCGTTAATAATATTGCCAAGTCATGATGCAAAAGTCAACACTATGTGTTGGGTTTTTTGTTTTATGCTATCAAGATGATTGGGTAAGTAATTGCGTAAAGCAGTGAGACCACCTCATCCATCCCTCTAGTTCTCTATATAAAAGGTCTTTTTCATGGAAAAAATTTGGTTCTTCTTTCATGAAACTAAAATTAATCAATGATCATTATACCTTGAAGAAAGAGGAAATGACCAAGTGGGAATGGTAAGGGTATGACCTCAAGGAGACTTGTTGGGTTTTCATCTTATCTTCTTTCGTGTGGTTTATGACTCCTCTTGGGATGTATCATCACTTCTTCATCAATTGATAAAAATGAAGCTTTGTCTTTGCATGGTGTGGTTCCCATCAAAAAAATAAAAAATAAAAAAAGAAGAAGAAGAATAAAAAAAGCAAAACAAAACAAAGAGAGAGAGAGAGAAAAAAAAAAGAAAAAGAGAGACAATAATGGGAATTAAAAGCACATCCTTTAGACACAATAATGGGCTACAAGGACTAGTTATGGGGCTAGAAAGACATGTTACCCATGCCTGAAGGTCCCCTCTAACTAAGGCCTTTCCTTCCTTCTTTTCCTTTCTTCTTCTTTTGGAGTGATAATTGTTCTTTGAGGTGGTTTTGGACTCATGGTGGTTAGTAGAAGGGAACACATCAATGTGAGGTCCTTGTTCATGGCATGGACTTGGTCTTAGCTTGGACGAATAGGTATGCTGATCATTTTAACCACATTTACCACAAGAACCTATTGTGAACATGGTCAAGTACCTTACATCCCGATCTCTGCAATCCCTTCTCATCCCATTATTCACCTCACTACTGCATACAATTATGAGCCTTTTGGTTTTGTGTAGTATAGTACAACATCCCAACCATGGCAGTTGTGCGTTGTTTGGAATGAAGACATGGTCTACATTTAACTTCTTGGGTGCCCATGGACATCTATAGAAATGGTTATGTAGGGGCATCATGGCAGGAGCTTGCTTTGGGGAGGATCCACTTACACAACTTTTGTTGATCATGGCTTTGAACTAACCTTTACATCTTCTAGAACAACAATGATAGCTTCTCTAAATTTATGCATAATTTTGGAATTGCTTCTCATCACTTTCAATTATTTTTTTTCTTTTTCCTACTTTTTTGTTAAAATATCCTTCAAGTTCAATATGTCTTGGCCATCTTCTGAATCAAACCTTTGGTTTCAATTATTTGAAAACTTGTGTGCTTTTGAAGTTATGCTTATTAGTCATGGAGGCTAGGGATGTCCACCTTGAAATTTTTCTAACATCCTATTTTTGAACATCATGGCAACTAATAATAATTGATCAGAATAATGTGAATAGGCTGATGATTTTAGTTACCTCATAGCCTTAGGCATAGTATGTTGTCATCACCTTATGCTTAAATAAAAACTAAGGGATCTGAAAAGCGTTAATTATTAAGGAAAATTTACCAAAACTAATGTTGATCCTTTAGTGACTACAGGTGATGCTAAAAGAAATTCCTAAGGAAGAAGGTCTTTTGCCAAGCATGAGAATGAAGCGAAGTGGGGGACAACAGAGGATATGCCCATGGACAAATCGTAGCACATACAAAATAGTAGCTCAAGCATCACATGTTTACTGATCTATGGGACGATGAGAAGAAATTTCAGTTCATCCTTCAAGAATGTTGCACATAACCAAAGAAGCATCGACATAACAATCTAGGTTGGAAGTTTGCCACTGCTAGCAGCAACAAGAAGAATCATCTTCAGTGGATTCTTGAAGATCTCTACAAATTTTGTAACCTTCAAAGTCTGTCTAGTCTTTTTGTCACTCTATTATTTTGTATGCATCCACTTAAATAAAATTTTGTAATGTGGCACTCAGAGTCAGCCAAGTAGTTAGCGTTAGTCAATAATTCCACACCTTTCCAATTTTGTAAAGAAATTTCAGTCCTATCTTGTTAACTTGAGGAAGAGTTTTTATTCAGTTGTGGAGGTATGATGAATCATCAGTTGGCTGGGTTATATGATAAAAAGTCAACTTTTTGGTTGGGTTCGTTCACAAGGCTTCAATAACAAGGCCCCATCAATGCAGCCTAGCAATAAAATCTATAAATACATGCTCATAGTCGTGTTTATGCAATTCTTTGGTTAATAGAGTAGCCAAACTCTTGTAGTTTTATTTTATAATCTTAGAGAATAGTTAGTGAGTGCCCGTAGTATGGATTTGAGTCAGTTGTATGATGTCTTATTTGAGTGGTAATGTACTTGGACATATTCCATGAACGCTAATAAGATTGAGATTGATTCTTATTCATTACAACACTTTGACTTAGATTAAATTTATTCTTAATGCAATTTATATTTCATGTACTTAGTTAATATTTATGTTTCCATGCATGTTAATGAATTGGCAGAATGAGTGCGACCAGTTTTAAGCATAAACACATATTTGCTTGGTAATCCCAACAGTGTTATTGCTTAGTTCACCCAGTAACATAGTGCTTGGTAATCCCAGTAGTGGATATGTGGCTTTAAGATGTGTATGACAAGTTAGGAATAGACACTCATTGCCCGCAGGCTAGTTTAGACTTTGCTTTCTATTGTTAATTAGTTTAAATAATTGATTTCTCTATTATCATTAGGAGTAGCATAAGGCCGAAACAACATCAATTATCATATGCCTCACTCTAGACTAAACCATATGTGACAAAGCTACCACTAGTCCAAGTGGGAAGACAACAAACTACAATCAAGGCATAATGATATAGATGCCACAACTAGTCCCATCCATGAAATTCAACTTGGTTGTAAGTGAACACTTGTGATTCATATGGTTGGGTATAGAGGATACCTCACCGCTCAATAATAGGAATAGTAAAGAGCAATAAATGGAAACATCAACTAAGGAAACTAGTAAATAATTAAATAATTAAAAGCAATAATAAATCTAAGTGGATGTTGCAATGATGAAAGTAATCTCAATCTTTATTGTTGGTCATGTAACGCGTCCAAGTACATCACACTTGAATAAGGATGTCATACAATCAGTTAACGTCACACTACTGGTATGCATTGGAAAACACTAGAACTACTGCATCCTAGTATGGTATTTATCAATAATCTATATCCCAATCGTGCACCCTAGTGTGGTATTTATAGGCTAGCATGGAAGGGGTGATATCGGATGCCTAACATTAGAGGTTGTGTCTCAATATCAAATACTTGACATTGTGGCCCTAATATTAGATATCCAATATTGTAGCCCTACAAAACATGACTCATCATACCGCTAAAAGTAAATGAAAAGTTGTCTTCAAGTTAAAAAAAATGAGGAACAAGTTCTTTACAAAAAATTGTGAAGTTACGGGATTATTGATTGAATTAAATAAATATGCAAATTAACTCTTACTTGTCACAATGGTTTTTTACAAAAATTTGGACACAAAATTACAAGATACAAAATTGGGGAAGCTCATGTGGTTCCCGAAGGTGGTAGCTCTTCCATTGCTCGCTTCCCTTTGTCACCAGGCTTCTAGAATTTGTAGCAGTTCAAGAGCACTTGCAACTTTTCCTCCGCCATTCTTGGATCATGTATCATTCAAGATGTTGAACTACATCCCATGGGCATGACAACTGTAGAAATATTTTGTTTACTTTCATGTACCAAGCTACAAACTGTTGTCTTTCTTCTTCAAAGGCCTTAGCCTTTTCCTTCAATTCATGGTGATTTGCTAATCTCCTAGCCAAGTCTGAGGCTACATTTTTTTGTCCATGGTAGTAGGCCTTGATCACCTCCAATTCTAAGTTTTCTACATGGATTTTCTGTAAAGCATTTTTTCTATCTATAAACATTTTTTCATATAATGCACAGATGGGCACTACTTGCTACTCTAGTTCATTTCTAGGCTAACCTGCTGTTAACATGGCAAGGTTGGCATATTAAAGATTAGCCAATGTTATGTATTCCTTTAAGTCTTCAATGTGTAGGCCTTTATTCCTTATTTTTGATTGATGGACCAATGCATAACTATCTATGATGGGCTGCCAATTAGGATCTTACATTGACATGGATCTAATGTAGGCTTTTTCCATCTAGATTTCCTTTTTGTTAATCTACTTATACATGCCAACCTAGTTCCAGAAGTGCTCCTTCAGCTTGTCATGTTTCTTGGCCTCATTTTGCCATGCACTTATCTCGATTGTAGACTTTTGATGAATTGCATGGATCTCCTCCATTGAGAGGGTTCAATTCTCTCTGGACAATATGTTGATGTCTTGGTTGACCCTCACTAGTTGTTCTCTCAACTGGTGAACACTTTTCTCCAGGATGTTCTTTTATTTTTCGATAGTGGTCAACCTTGCGTTATCTGCAAGAAGCTGTTGATTTTCTTCTTGTGTGGTGATTAATGCCCTTTTATGGGCATATGGTTGAGCTTTAGCAATTGAGGCATTCCAAACTACCTTCTCCTTATCTTGCTTCACAACTTTATTCTATTCAATCAATTAGTTCAGCTACTTCGTTCAGAATTGATCCAGTTGGTCAAGTGCGACAAACATGGTAGGATCTCATCTTTCAGCTCTCAGGGAGGCTAGCTCTTGTTATAATCAATGCACTTCTGCTTCTACATATTTTCCCTAGTCTCAGCCATAAACATCTTTCCTTTGTCGTAATGAGATCTGAGTGCATTGTAGTGACATCACTAGGGATGTCAAAAAGGATTGTCATTACTTGTCCTATTTGCAGCAATTTATCAAGTACATCCTCATGGGCCATAAGAGTCATTAAAGTCCTAACAAGCATTTGTGCATCTCTAGTCCTAGTTAAGTCCATTAGGGGTACAACAGGCACATTCAAATATTCTCTGATGTGATCTATTACCACCTTTGCTATGCTTGCCACATTTTGATGCTGCATGACCACTACTGTGGAATCTTCTCCTATTTTAAGCATCACTTGAAAAGATGTAGCGTTACTAGATATTTGTTGTGACCATTGGCATTCTCCTCCTAATTGTAACAAAATTTTCCCCCTTGTTGGATTAATAGAAACAGTGGACTGCATGACATCATTAATGACTTGGAAGAGGTTTGACTCATCCCTACTTCTCCAATTGAGAGTTTTAGCAATTCTTTGCAAATGGCTCATTGCACAGTGGTAGTCTTATGGCAGTTGTGGTGGAACTTGTGGCTCATGTGGCTAATCAGGCTCTAGCTCTATTTCTTTTTCTAATTCTAGCTTCTTTTCTATTTCTTGTTCTTCACCAAGGCCCTTCCTTGGTGCTACAAGTTTAAGTAACTTAGCAAAAGAAGCAATTTGAGCCCTTTTGAGAATGTAATTTGTGTATCCCAAGATTCTAGTGCACTTACACAACTTCCTAATCAGGTAAGAGAACAAAAGTATTGGCTTTCCTACCTTCTTTTCTTTGAACTGCCTCTGAATTTCCATGTAGTATAATTGGGGAAGATTGGCAATGTATTTGTGCATTAATATTGCACTTTCCCTAGCTGCGTATATTGAGATTCTATTGAGCCCTTTGGTTGGGAAGAGGTGATATGTGCCTATCTTGAAATAGGTCCTCTCTTCCAGAGTCAACTCAATTTATATCTTATTATCTTGTTGTATGCCTGCTTCAGCCACAACTTTCTAGTTTCAAGATCAGACCTCATGGACAGATGCACTAGGTTGGCCCCCACATTTGGTAGATTTAGAGCCTCTGCGATTGCTTTGAATGAAAAAGAAATAGTTACTTCACCAATATTAACTATGGTGCCTTCTCTTTTGTTATGCCAAAATTGGTATATCTCACTGAGGTACCATTCACCATTGTCTAAAAGGATGTGCCATAATGTTGATGCTTGGAGTTACGTTTGAACTTCCTTAGGAGTAAATGCCATAAATGGTCTGAAGTTCATTTCCACAATGACCATGATCAACATGGATTTCTCTTAAATAACTTTAAGGCATTCTCGAAACAACGTGAGGCATTGTCCTTACACTGGAGCTTTTGGTTCCGTGGCCTCTCCTTGGACCAATTACCTTGTAGCAGCAGCCTCTTAATGAATCCTACATGATTGGGCCTGTTGTTCCTCATGCTTAGCTTGTTCAGCTTATTGGCCTTTGCTACCTCTTGGGCATTTGGTTGCACCTTGAGAAGGTCCTTCTTTTCCTCCTCTTTTTGGGGTCATTTGTAATCAATCAAGGGTTGGATTTTATTCAAGTGTTGTTATTTATCATTAACAGGTTTGTACCTTACTCATGACCTTAGTTTTATTAAGTTCTTGGCTCATATGATTACAAAGGTAGAAAAATTTTCAGAAATATGCCTAAAAAGTCTTATTCTTCTTTTATGACTCCTTGCAGTTGGTTTCTTTTTCTTTATGTATGGCTTATCATGATAGTTATGGTCCCTTGGGTGAAAAAATTAAAGTTTCTTGCATTAATACAGTTTATTTTTTATTAAAATAGTTAAGTTTTTTTAACATACTAACCCTTATAATACCTTCTGGGCGATAGCAAATTTTGAAAAATCGATGCAAGTTTCCATGCAAGCATCCTCCCCTAACTAAATTGAACACTTTGGGTTCAAATAGGTTCAAACGATATGAAAATCGGAGTAGTATGGAGCAAAATATCATAAGTGGAAGTTGATTGCAGAGAGCTCTTAGTCACGAGAGAAAATTTCAAAAACTCCCCTACCTACAAATGATGAGAATGGATTTTGGGGCACCATGGGGGTCATATATATAGGTTTTATTGACTTGATATTAGGTATCCGATGTTGAGTCTAACCTGATATTGAGTAGTCAATATTAGGGTGATTAAATTTGCATATTATGAGGACACTCAGCATAGAAAATGAAGCTCTATGATTGGTTGGAAGGTTTTAGGTTAGGTCCATAGTTATGGGGTAAGTAGGAAATCATATTTAGGCACTGTAAGTGTTAGAAGATGGAGTCATTGACATTAAAAGCTTTGGAAGAGGCAAGAAAAAGGGGTATTAGGCCTATTGTGTGGAATGAATCAATTATATGATAAAGGAAAGCATTAAATTTAACATTTATGCATGTGAAAGGTTAAAATGATTTTGTTGTGTCAAACAAGTACAAGTTACAACAATTACACAAGTGGGTTCTCCCTAAAGCAAGCTCCAACCTATAATGCCCTTGTATTACCACACCTAAAAATGTTTGTAGGCACTAAAGGGGTTGAATGCAATGCATACCTATGAAACAAAATACATATGTTAAAACCAACAATTTGAGAAAATAACTCTATGTTACACAAAACCACAAGTTAGGATCATATGGATAGCGAGATGATGTGGATTGTAGGAATTGGGGCATGAGGTATTTTATGAGAGGCATAATGAATCCTTGTGTGTTATTAATGGTTAAGTAATCATTAACCCTTCTTTCCAAGATTCAAACTAAGTTCAAACCAAATTTCAATGACATCACATTATTTCATCACTTTGTTTGACAACCATAAGACTACCATAGTTGCAAGGAGTAACATCACTTAGCATTTTATCCAAGGGAGGAGTTTATCCATTGCACATTTTTTTTTAAGTTTGAGAAGTCACCAATCTTTAGGCATGGATAACATGTCTTTCTAGTGGAACCCTTAGAAATTTATTCATTACCCTTTTAGGTTACTCTTACTCCCATTTTTTGTTAGATTTACAAGAATATAATTACAATCGAAGCAACATGATAGAACATATAGAAGCTATCAAAGACAATCCACAAATCCCCTTGATGTCACACCCTACACATTCCCCCTTGGTTTTACACTTCCCTATCTAGGCACAATGATCTTGAATTTATTATTTAGTTTGATGATGAAAAAGAATATCATTATGACCATAGTAAGAACATCTTATTAATGGAATGAGTGGATGGATGACATAGCCTCACTGTTCGAATAATTAGTCCCTCATGACTTGACAACATAGAGAAAACCTCATCTCAATGGGCCACATGATTTTTTTATTCATAAGTAAGATTAATAAGGAAATGAAAACAAAAAATGGAAAAAGTTGAAAAGGATAGGAAAAATTGTATCAAGAAATAAGAAAATGATAAAAAATTTTAAAATAAAAAAAATGAAAAACACCTATTAATTCTAAAGGTTAAAATGGGGTGTTTCCCCCATGACTAAGCGTTTGACCATGGAAAGAATTAATAAGTAGATAGGCAAGCTCCAAGCATGTATAAAATAGTGTTAAGATTTCATTTTTGAGCCACTAGGTGTCTTTTGGTTTAGTGGCGATTGTGTAGATAAGTTGTTGTTCACATACTTGGTTGTTAAATGTATAGTGGATCAGAGAATAAGTTGTGTCAACGTTGTAGATTTTTGACCTTCAATTGGACCCTTGATCCCCATTAGGTATGCATGGATTCATTTGTCTCTTTACAATGCTAGATTGATTGCTTCTATTAGGTGTTGGAGTAATGATGGATGGTGGCCCTTGCATAGGCACAGAGGATGTTGATTGTAAAATGAAAGGCGTTGCACTAGATTGGCATTGTGCTAGTTTGGATGATATGGTAGGTTTATGAGTGTTGTGCTTTCACCTAGGAGTTGTCCTAAAGGAAGGACATTTTCAAGTTTGTAGTGGGGACCTACTAGTATGAGTATGTCAATGCACATTTGTAGCACAAGTGGAATTCATTTGTTGTGTTGTGGTGTTGAACCTTCTTGGGTTGCTAGAAGTGGCATATGATGGGGTGGAGTATAAGAATATCAAGGATAGGATGAAGGGTAAGAGGTGTGACGTGGTGATCCTTCAGGAGATGTCATGGGTTGATGATACTTGGGAGAGTGATAGTAGCAATTTGAAGTAGAGGACATAGAACTAGTTGGAGAAATAGGGTGTTGAATATGATATCCATATGGTTTTGACTAGTAGTAAGGGTAGGGTTGGTTTGGTGATGGCCTTCCCCATGACTGTGGGTTTTACCACTATGATTGATGATAGTGTTAAGGCTAGTAATAAGAACCACTAGAATAATACAATTGGTCATGGAATTATCTATAATTACCATGTGGAAAAGAAAATTTCCTGGGCATGTGCTTTTGTATGAATTTGGGATTTAATGCAAAAGCCCAATACTCACTTGGAAGTGACATGATTGGGCAATGACCCTATAGGTGATCATATATGTAGATGTCACATCTTTAATCTTCATCTGTGATTGAGTCTATACCCTCACTTTCTTCAATCATTTTCCTTGTTTGCCAATAAGTGTTCCCAATTGTTTCTTGGTTCTTCTTCCTCCATTTGTTGTGATTGCCTAGTTCATTTTACTTTACCTTCTCCTCTATAGTTTCTACAAAAGTTGTAACTTCCTCATTTATCCACTCTAACATCCTATCAAACTTTGCTTCCAGTTCATCGATAGTCTTTTGTATCGAATAGGTTTCTTACAGAATCACCTATCAAGAGCTGCCTCTTTCTCCTTACCATAGGTATGGACCTTCCTCTTTTGAAGAGTTGGGTCCTACTGATATTTTTGAACATTCTCTTATTTGCATAGCTCTCCTTCTTATTTTTCCACACGCTTGATTAACTCTTGGATCTAATGGATTCGTAGCTTGTATAATTCACCTGGAGCATACATCCCAAGGGTCTCCCTTGTTTCATTACAAAGCCCATCTATGATGTGGAAAAGCTAATTTTCCCTAGAGAAACCATGACCTAGGCATTTATTCAGTAGAGAATAATATCTATCTAAGGCCATGTCCAAGGGTTCATGTTGTTCTTATCTCCATCCTTGGATTTTTCTCATTAGGTTGGAAACCCTTGCATAGGTTTGGTATTTCTCATTGAAAAGCTCCAATAATGTGGACCATCGTTGGATTGAATTTGGTTTCAACAATCTATATCATACTTCAGCTCTATGAATTGGTGTCCTAGGAAAGAGCTTAAGCTTTTGCCACCCACTTTCAATGTTATATGAGGCACAAGCATCATGGAAGGCTTGTACATGATGTTGTGGATCCAAATCATAGCCTCCCATAAATTTAGGGATATTATTCATATCAAACCTAGGTAGGTGACTTTTCCTGTGATGCCTATGGGGTATCTTAACTACCTCTATGATCTGCATCAAGCTCTTAGTGGCCAACAAGGTTTCATCATCATTAGACATGTTGTAATGAAATTTATTATTTCGATTCATTTAATTGTGACAATTTTGTTTATGTTCATGTTGATGTCTTTGATTTTTCGTATGGGTTCGATTTCTGTTTTATTTTGACCCCATAATAGAGCTGTGTTTCTATACCTACATTCATCTTTGTTAGAACTGGACATTGAAGAGGAAGAGGAAGATAAAGAAATGGAAGGATTACCATGGCTTCTATGATGTTCTCCAGGGTCCCTTGATTTATCCTTTATAGATTTCAAGGAGGTCTTAGGCCTTGAGGCCTCCCCTAGTCTAGGACATACTTCATCTCCTCTAGGATTTTCTACCTTAGGTGAATGTAGTCTTTAAGTGTCGTCAAGGTGGTCATGAACATATGAAACCCCTACATAAGGTTGGTCACTCCAATTTTCTTCAACATATATCTCATTAGTTTTTCAATGAATTTTTTTTATATACAATGCATTATCGCTTCCTTATGAAAGAGACATTATTTTTTTTATTTAATGATGTGTGTGCTTTAATATTTTCTAAAATACCTCCTAAGGCACTAGGAAACAATAGAACTTGAGGCTTTCTCTTTTTCATAGCTCCCCTTCTTATTTGGCTACTTGCTCCAACAACTTGTGAACTTCATGGGATCTAAGTTCTGATAATCTCCCTTGGGCATAAGTCCCAAGGGTTTTTCTAGTTTCATAACTTAGCCCATCTACGAGATGGCAGAGTTGATCTTGCTGTGCGTAACCATGGCCCAGGCAATGATGTAACAATGCGTAGTAGTGGCCCATGGCAGCATCCAAGGGTTCATGATTATCTTGTTTCCATCCTTGGATCTTCTTATGCAAATTAGACACTCTGGAGTACGTCTGATATTTATCATTGAAGAGTTCTAACATCGTACTCCACCTCCTAATGGTTTCCGATTCTAAGGACTAGTACCAACTCTCTGCTTCCTTTATGAGTTTCCTGGGAAACAACTTCAGTTTCTTCCACTCATTTTCTATGTTTTGCAAGGTGCAGGCATCATGAAATTCCTGTAAATGATTTTGTGAATCCACGTTGTATCCTCCTTCAAATCAGGGGATATTATTCATATCTAATCTTTTGATTCGACTATCTTTTTGATGCCTTGTGGGGATTCTAATTGCCTCCGTGATATCTAGCATACTTCGGGTGGCAAGTAGGGGTTCATCATAGTCATCTCTCTCATGACATCTATGATGCCTATGTTGTTCCCTACTTTCCCTTCATTCATGCCTTGATTCTCTTGATTGCCCTCATCCTCTCTCTCGACTCTCTTGTCAAGGGTTCTCATTTTGCCTACCTCTATCCTCACCATTATGCTCTTTATGATTGCATCCAAATGTGGAAGGAGAGGGTGAATGATGTGATGAAGGGGAAGAAGAAGGAGAACCATCGCCATGACGATGTTTTTTACCTTCTCTTTTGTGGGTCCAGCCCCGATCGTGATGACGATCTGAGTGCCTGTCCTTGTCATGTGTTGTTGTTCCCTTAGTGAACAGCTGGTGTTCACGGGGATCAGAACCAGGGTTGTGTATCGTGGAATGTAGGTTTTGATACCCCACCTCCTCACTTTCGTTAGGAGGAGGAACATCTTTCGATAGAGAATCTGTTGTAAGTGGTTCACCATCTCCAATTTCACTTAGGACGTGCAAGACCCCTTTGCCCTTCAACAATGTATGGTGGCTCTCTTGCCTTAAGTCCTTTAAACATTGCGTAGCTATGGGATAGTAATCCCTTATGTCAAAATCACCTATAACGTATTCAGCATAGAGCTGAGTCATGCCGATTTGTGCCAAAGCACGTAGGAGCATGTTGGGGACTACACGAGCTGGAGGTAACACGATGTTACCTTGCAAATCTCTCCAGCACATCTATTCATCTTGATGGAGGATAAAAGTAAAATCAGGTATATACTCATCGGGATGAGTATATACCACCCTATATTGTTGAGGAACTGGCTGATTTTTGGTTATGTGTTTTAAACTGCCGAATGTTTCTTGTATGATCCCTAGGTGGTGTAATGCTCTTGTGAGAAGAAGAAGAAGACATTGTGTCTTATCGGTGTGCTATTTAACTGTTATATAAATTTTCATTTAATTAACCCTAAGGTTTGTTTAAGCTCCCAACGATGTGAGTGATCTCCTATGTTCTACTTAGCGCACAAACACTTAGTCCCAAGTAACGACACCAATGATGAGTGGCGAGATATCCCTACACTTAACCATACGAATACGAGGGTTTTCATGTGCGATCCGGTCGAACTCCACAGACTAAGTGCCCAGAAACCTTATGGAACACTTAAGGTTAATCATTCGTTGTCTTCCCAGACTTACTTGTATTTGTCACGGTGTATGGTTAAGTAAGTCTGAGGTATATGATTTTTATGTCTTTTCTGTTTTATCTCCTATGCTGATAAGGCGAAGGGTTGAAGAGACTAATTAACTAACTTTAACTAACTAACTAAGCCTTAATTAACCTAGCATCAACATTCGTTCCCACTTACCGTTCAGACCCTGAACCAATGCAACCTTGGTTACCAAACACTATTCGTTGCTAGGATCACCAAGCGTAACGCACGTGCTCGAAGCGGTTGTACTATGCACTTAACTAGAAGAGAAGGGTTGAGAAAGATTTAATTACTAATAAAGCATTTAAATGATAAACAATAAATAAGAATAAATAAAATCCTATTTAGCCTATTCCATGCACTGCAAGGTTTATCCAAGAAGTTCGTCTTTATTGCCGTATACAAACTTGTGTTCAGGTACAATATTTGCTCGAATAAAGATCCGTTCACTTTGGAGTTCCTACTACGGGCACATAGAAAATATTCTATCTCTGGAGAGGTAAAACTGCCAGAGTTTCGCTATGGGCTAGGCCTAGAATGAGAAACAAAGGAGAGTCACCTCTTATTTATAGACTTGGTGGTGCACTGCAATATCGCGTAACCAATATCGCGAGGGACGACGCGATATCGTGTGGGATGCGATTTTGCGTCCCATTATACCCCCATGACTGAATGAAAACACATCCTCAAGTTCTTTACAAAATATTGGGAAGGTATGGGATTATTGACTCAAATGAGACTAATGGGATGACATGTGAATGGAACATCATTTACAAAACAAGACAAAACTGGTGTTCATGACACAAGAGTGAACACCTTATTACATTTGACATCAAGCCTTATTTGGCAGCTGAGAAAGAAGAGAGAAGATAGAAGAAGTCTTGCTGCTACCAACTCCAAGATTGCACCTTTCGTTGTCCATCTGTAAGCGTGCCATTGATCTTGCTCCTTGCATAGCTGCTTCAGCACCACTCCATTCCAAGTGTTCCCTCTAGATCCAATCCGTTGTTGTATGATTGCCATCTGCACACATAACACAATCGTATATTAGTAAGGGTAAATGAATTTCAATGCATTTGATACCTTGCTTCGATGAAAAGCCCATTGGCTAGGTTGTGGTATGGCTTATACAGGTCTGGAGATATAATAGTGGTGACTACCGAAGGTGTAGGGGTTAGGAGAAAATTGAAAAAATTGGGCCCTGTACCCCCATGACTAATCGCAAACCTCTGGTAGCGAGAGAATGGAATGGAAAAAGAAAAGGAATAAGAAATATGAAGAAAAAGAGAAAACTATAATTTTGATGAGATGGATGTCAAGATGGAAATGAACAAAATAAAAGCAATTCCAAAAATGTTTAAGGGAAAGAATGTAACTGATGCCCCAAAGAGAAATACTAGTGGGTCCTCCCCAAAGTAGGCTCATGCCCTTAATGCCCTAACAAACCCACATTCAAAGAGTCCGTAGGCTCTAGGAATGTCATTTGGAACAAGAGTTAAAGTCTTAATTGCAAGAATTTACCAAAAAGAAAATGATGTGTCAACCAAAATATACACTAATGATACAATCAACAATGAGGTGAACAATGGAGAAAAGGATGGAGAGAGAAGAGAATGGAATGGCGTCTCAAGAATAAGGTGGTGTACAGCCCCTTGTGTAGTTAATGATTAATGTGACTTAGTAGATCCCATTCCAAGTCCGGCCTCAAACAAACCACATCCAGTGACTTCACATTAATGCATTTGGCCAATCCATCCCCTTGAAGTAATAGGAATGCCTTCTCCAAAGAGCCACCACCATTCCGACGAAACGAAGGAGGAGAGAATGGGAAGCGAGAAGGGCCTTAGTTTGAGGGAGAATTTTTTATTTTGAGTTCCATAACCAGTGCTTGTAGCCCAAATGATTATTTCGTCTAAGGGGTGTGCTTTGAATTCTCACTTTTTTTTATGTTTATGCGTGAGAACCACACCATGCAAAGACTTTGTTATTTTTATTTGCTTAGCTTCTCGATAATGGAGTAACGTTGAAACGGTAAGAAAACTCAAGAAGAAAACATCTAAGCACCCAAGAGAATGGCCAATACAAATGCATCAAGTTCCCTTGAAGTCATACCCTTTTCAATCCTTAAGTCCTTCCTTAGTTTGAGAAATGCCCAGTCACTGATTCGTTATAGTTCTTATTATTTTGAAGAAAGGGACTATACATTTCCAAGCCAAGAGAGACCATAGAGTTTGTGGATGTATGGATGAAGTGAACTCATTGCCTGCTATATCAAAAGAACCATACCTTAGTATCAACATCATAACTTAAAGGTAAAAACTAAACATTAGTAATCAATAGGAAAATAGTTCATACCATCATGAAGAACACTTATTGGGTGACAAACTTACAAGATGGATAACACACACACATACATACGAAATGAAAATGTATAACGATGTTGTAAAAAAAAAAATAAGAAAAGTTAAAAGATTTTGTAAAACAAAAATGTGTAAAACAAAAACATGTAAAACAAAAATGTGTAAAATGAAAATGTGTAAGACAAAAACTAAAACGAAGTGAGGGCCTTGAATGATTAGCATAGGTGGCTATCTCCCCCATGACTGAATTGAGAGGGAGAGATCCAAAATAATGAGTGCCTATTTGAATTTCTTAAAAGTGCCCAACTTCTCCCAATTGATGTTTTCAGGTTAAGGGGTGGAAGTTGGCAACGCTCATACTCCAATGTATCTATGTCTTCGTTGTGGACATGAGTTGTTCCCCCAGTTTGTTCTATGCATGTTGGTGGGCTACTTTCTTAATCAGCTGTCAACCACTAGGTGTTCTCTTGTTGTGTGGTTGCTACATATATGCATCTTTGTATTTGAGTTTCTTGGGCACACCAGTTGCATGGAAGAGATGCGGAGCATTCCTCCATGTCATCACCCTCTGAGTCACTGTATGTGATACATGGAACTTTCTTCTTCTCGATCTTTCCATAAATGTTTACCTTGGATATCTCTAGGAAAAGCTCGCAGATCCCTAGGAATGTGTCTATTGTACTTAGCCATGCNCTCGCAGATCCCTAGGAATGTGTCTATTGTACTTAGCCATGCACTTCCCATTATAATTGGGAAGTCCCCTTCATTGCTGTTGACTTCTATCACCAGGAAATCAGCTGGGTATGACCAACCACACACAGTGGTAACGATGTCCTCCACCAATCCCAAGGGAATGGTGATGGAATGGTCTACCAACTCTAGTTGAATATTGCTCTTCTTAAGTTGGGGCAGGTTCCAGGCTTGATACATTTCTCGTGAGATTAAGTTGACTCTAGAACCTGAGTCAAGAAGAGCCTTATGTGGTTTGTTCCCGGTGACTTGGAGGTAGATTAAGGGACTTCCAGGGTCAGAGAGTTTATTAGGAAGGTGGCCTACCTTGATCCAGTCAGTGATGGTATGTGTTAACATAACCGTATACGTTAAGCTCTATTATTGGTTTGAAGGGAGCTTCGAAGCCTTATTTGTTGGAGGAGCGTACATAGACTCAACCGCTTGTGGTTGTGAGAGCTTTTCTAGGCTTTTGGTTCTGAAGAAGGGTCTTTTTTTCTTGCGATTGCCAGAACCAGTAGTAGGTTGAAGGTTTACAGCTCTCGTAGCATTACGTTGCTGCGGTTGAGTGGGAAGTTCCCCTTGCATTGTTGGAACAGGAGGTAGTGGAACTGCCGGAAGAAGAGAGGCGGACGAATTTGGAGGATGGTATGGACGTGGAGCATCTCTCGGAGGAGAAGGAGTCCTTCTAAAGTACTCCTAAATTTGGTAGTGATGTTGTAGAGTTGTGTGACCCATGGATTCACTTGGAGAAACTGGCTACTGCACGTAGTAGCCATATTGGTTTGGTTGCCGGTAAGGGTATTGTTGTCTTGGTGGTGGCATCCCCCATGACTGTGGGTATTGCCACTACTGATGTTGCTCAATGGGTTGTGGTGGAGTTCCACTTGGATAGTACGTTAACGGTTGGTAGAACTGTCTTGGGTTACCTTGGGGATAAGGTAACCTACGGGGTGCCTGTTGTCTGTTAAGTCTCGGGTTGAGCGCATACAGCCCAGATTCTTGTAGATGTGAGATTATGGGGCAACATCCCTTAGGATGGTCATATTGGCAGATCTCACATCCACTGTCATTGTTTGTATTTGAATCCACAACCTCATCAGCAATAGTTATTTTCCCTTTACCCTTATCACGTGCAAGGCCTAAATCTCTCCGCTTTTTCTTGTCCTTATCACTACTTTGTTCCTCCTTAGACTCTTCTACGATTTTCAAAATGGTTTTGAATCTAGAGTCTAAGGAATCCCACATTTGATCCACCTTAGCCAACACTTCAGTTGTTAGTTTTTGGAGCGGCAAGGTTTTTCTATTCACCAACTCTTCGAGTGGTGACTCATCCTCTTCATCGCAAAATCTCACTCCCTTCTTTCGGAGGGAGGGATTGCGGTTATATTCTTCATTGCTTTCTGTTTTCCGTAGCTCCCCTTCTTCTTTGGCTACTTGCTCCAACAGCCTGTGAACTTCATGGAATCTAAGTTCTGATAATCTCCCTTGGGCATAAGTCCTAAGGGTTCTCCTAGTTTCATACCTTAGCCCATCTACGAGATGGCAGAGTTGATCCTGTTGTGCGTAACCATGGCCTGGGCAACGATGTAACAATGCATAGTAGTGGCCCATGGCAGCATCCAAGGTTTCATGATTACCTTGTTTCCATCCTTGGATCTGCTTACGTAAATTAGACACTTTGGAGTACATATGATATTTATTGTTGAAGAGTTCTAACATCGTACTCCACCTCCTAATGGTTTCCGGTTCTAAGGACCGATACCAACTCTCTGCTTCCTTTATGAGTGTCCTGGGAAACAACTTTAATTTCTGCCACTCATTTTCTATGTTTTGTAAGACGTAGGCATCATGAAATGCCTGTAAATGATTTTGCGGATCCGTGTTGTATCCTCCAAATCGGGGGATATTATTCATATCTAATCTTTTTATCCGATGATCTTTTTGATGCCTTGTGGGGATTCTAACTACCTCCGTGATATCTAGCATACTTCAGGTGGTAAGTAGGGGTTCATCATGGTCATCTCTCTCATGACTTCTATGATGCCTACGTTGTTCCCTACTTTTCCTTCGTTCATGCCTTGATTTTCTTGATTGCCCTCGTCCTCTCTCTCGACTCTCTTGTCAAGGGTTCTCATTTTGCCTATCTCTATCCTCATCATTATGCTCTTTATGACTACATCTAGATGTGGAAGGAGAGGGTGAATGATGTGATGAAGGGGAAGAAGAAGGAGAACCATCGCCATGACGATGTTTCTTACCTTCTCTTCTGTGGGTCCGGTCCCGATCGTGATGACGATCTGAGTGCCCATCCTTGTCATGTGTTGTTGTTCCCTCAGTGAACACTTGGTGTTCATGGGGATCAGAACCAGGGTTGTGTAACATGGAATGTAGGTTCTGATACCCCACCTCCTCACTTTTGTTAGGAGGGGGAACATCTTTTGATAGAGAACCTATTGTAAGTGGTTCACCATCTCCAATTTCACTTAGGACGTGCAGGACCCCTTTGCCCTTCAACAATGTATGGTAGCTCTCTTGCCTTGAGTCCCTTAAACATTGTGTGGCTATGGGATAGTAATCCCTTGTGTCAAAATCACCTATAACGTATTCAGCATAGAGCTGAGTCATGCTGATCTATGCCAAAGCACAGAGGAGCATGTTGGGGACTACACGATCTGGAGGTAACACGATGTTACCTTGCAAATCTCTCCAGCGCATTTGTTCATCCTGATGAAGGATAAATGTAAAATCAGGTATATACTCATCGGGATGAGTATATACCACCCTATATTGTTGAGGAACTGGCTGATTTTGGTTATGTGTTTTAGACTGCTGACTGTTTCTTGCATGATCCCTAGGTGGTGTAATGCTCTTGTGAGAAGAAGAAGAAGACATTATGTCTTATCGGTGTGTTATTTAACTGTTATATAAATTTTCATTTAATTAACCCTAAGGTTCGTTTAAGCTCCCAACGATGTGAGTGATCTCCTATGTTCTACTTAGCGCACAAACACTTAGTCCCCGGCAACGGCGCCAATGATGAGTGGCGAGGTACCCCTACACTCAACCATACAAATACGAGGGTTTTCACGTGCGATCTGGTTGAACTCCATAGACTAAGTGCCTACACGCCTTATGGAACACTTAAGGTTAATCATTCATTATCTTCCTAGACTTACTTGTATTTGTCACGGTGTATGGTTAAGTAAGTTTGAGGTATATGATTTTTATGTCTTTTTTGTTTTATCTCCTATGCTGATAAGGCGAAGGGTTGAAGAGACTAATTAACTAACTTTAACTAACTAACTAAGCCTTAATTAACCTAGCATTAGCATTCGTTCCCACTTATCGTTCACACCCTGAACCAGTGCAACCTTGGTTACCAAATGTTATTCGTTGCTGGGATCACTAAGTGTAACGCACATGCTTGAAGCGGTCATACTGTGCACTTAACTAGGAGAGAAGGGTTGAAAAAGAGTTAATTACTAATAAAGCATTTAAATGATAAACAATAAATAACAATAAATAAAATCATATTTAGCCTATTCCATGCACTGCAAGGTTTATCCAAGAAGTTCGTCTTTATTTCCGTACATAAACTTGTGTTCAGGTACAATATTTGCTCAAATAAAGATCCGTTCACTTTGGAGTTCCTACTGGGGGCACATGGAAAATATTCTATCTCTGGAGAGGTAAAACTAGTAGAGTTTTGCTATGGTCTAGGTTTAGAATGAGAAACAAGGGAGAGCTGCCTCTTATTTATAGACTTGACAGCACACTGCAATATCGCGTACGCGATATCACAGGGGACGACACGATATCGTGTACGCTATATCACGTGGGATGCAATATCGCGGCCCATGCGATATCGCGTCCCATCAATCACCAACACTGGTGTTTCCTCGTCTTTCTCCAAGTGCATCGAGAAGGTCATGGCATTCCCAAAAATTTTTGAGAGTGGCTGCTATTCTGTAAGAGATACCATGACCTGTTTAACACTAGGATTTAACCTTGCAAAAAATTGCATTTGCTGGGTTGAGAGAATGGATCCACCACCTCCTGTTAAGCTAATTATTTAGGCCATCTCATTTAGATGACTTATTGCTGGCTTGATACATAGATGGATCCCTCCCACTCATGCCTACTCATTCCTCTTGTTCACTGGAGAGCCATTCTCAGTATTTGCACAACCATTAGGCTATTGTAGTGATGTCTCACATAGTTATTTGAGTGGCAAATGGAGGTGGTGGCTACTGCTTCTCTTCGTAAATAATTGTTGCAAGCATTTTATGTCTCATCATCTCTACCCAATTAGTAGTTGGAGCATGCCTAATAGCATCATTTGTATAACAGACTATCCCTCCCCTCCAATAGAGTTTTCTGATGAGGAATGGAAAGGGAAGTGCCTTCCTTCCACATTCATTCTCTTAAAACTACTTCTCTATCTCTAGATAGATAAATTGTAAAAGGTTGACAGGGAATCTCCCACTCAAAGCAATACACAAATAGGCAAAAAAGGCAATGATCTTATTGGGCCTCACCATGGGGTTTAGGTTAAAGGCTGCAATCTTGTAGTGAATTCTTTCTGCCATTGTGAGTGTGTTATACTCCTTGCAGTTGACACCATAGCACCATTGAACACATTCCTTTTTGATGCTGTGGTCCACCTATATTGGAATTTTAGTGTGATTTGCTCCAGTTTCTGGCAACCCAAACACTTCAGCAATGGCCTGCACCAAGTAGGACATTGAGATGTTCTTGAATTTGACTATTGAACCAACCTCCATATTGTTCTTGAATAAGAATATCTCTTCTATGTACCACTCCCTGGTGGAAGTGATAATTGACCACATGTGAGAGATCTGTAGTTGGTCCTATACTTCTTTAGGTGCTTGCTTTAGGAAAGAGCTAAAGTAACTCCTAGAGCACTATTTTTTGGACCTCTCTTGATCTAATTTAATTTAGACAGGCTTCTATCAAGGTCACCTCAAGTTTTGCTACTGAGTTGGTGCCTCATCCTGATGGGAATGTTTTGTTGTTGCTGTTGGTTTTGGAATCTGAAGAATAGATTCCACCTCGACCTCTTCCTTAAGAGGACCTATGGCTTGGGTTGCAAGTGCTTCTTCTTGGGCTTGTTCTTGGCCCCTTCCCATTCTTAGTCATTTCTCCTTTTGTTGAGATGGTCCTCCTTCCTGTGTGTGTGTTTACCTGTTGATGCCATCTATTGTCACAACACATCCATGGATTAGTAGATATAATGTGTAACTTTGAATATTTGAGTACCTTATATCTTTAGTTAGTTACACTTGGCTAAGGTTGGACCATGGTAGATTGATTAATTTATTATTATTTTATTAATTAATTTTCATTCTAAGTGTCACCGGAGGTCGTTGGGAGAGTTTAACTTCTATAATTTGGTGTTCAAATGTTGATTTCTTAGTAAACCTTTGTGGGAGTTTTAAAAATGGCAAAAAATTCTAGAAAAAAATAACACATTTGTTGCCCCCATGACTAAGAGCTTACTTCTGGTAGCTATAGGGTTGAACAACGGAGTGATTTGGATAAACGGTTAGGAAGTTATTGGCTTTGGAAGGTTCTAGGCTCTAAAAATTTGAAAATCTTCCTTAGCATTTGTGAGCAAATGTGAAAATTTCTAAGGGGGGTTGCACATATTTATACTATTTTTGTGCTATGTCAATAGGGCCTCGTATCCGCATGGGCTCTATCGACGAGACCTTGTTTACAAGGTCCATAAATAAAATTCTCAAATGTGAATACCTTGAAAAATACAAGGAATTTTTAAATGAATTTTGAGTTCATGGAGTCCCAAAAAAGCCAAAAATATGATGAAATCATTGAAGAGGATTTTTGAAAGCTCAAAAATTCAAAAATTTGATAGAGAATGTGTGTATTGAACAAAATATGTAAAGGAGCACATGGTTGGATGCAGAAGATGAGTGTATGAAAGATTTTGATTGTAAAAATGCCTAAGGATAAGGTGCGTAATGAATCCAACAAAGAGATATCCAAGTGGGTCCTTCCCATAGTAGGCACATGCCTTGTTTTCCCTTGCATGACCTAAACCTAAGGAGTCTGTGGATCCCATAGGCGATTAATGGTTGATGAAAGTTAAGGATCAAAACCCAAAAGATTCTACCAAAGATTTCAAGTATGTTAGAGAAAGACATCAAATCAAAAACATGGACATCAACAGTGAGGTGAGTTATGAGTAACATAAATGGATGATGGAAAAAGGTGGGGTGGAATTCTAAATTGAGGTCCTAAGAAGTCCCTTGTGAATTTGTGTTTTAATGACCTAACAAGGTCCATCCTTAGTCTAGACCAAAACCAACTACTTTCCATGACTTCACATCATCACTCTAAGACTGATCCATCCCCTCAAGACAAAAGAGTGTTCCCACAGAACAACCACCATTTCATAAAGAGAAGAAAAAAGAAGCAGGAAGTAAGAGAGGGCCTTAGTTAAAATGGACCTTCAGGCATGGGTAACATGTCTTTCTAGTCCCATAACTAGTGCTTGTAGCTCATTTATTTGTCTAAGGGATGTGCTTTGAATTTCTGTCATGTTTTATTTTATTTTGTTTTTCTTTTTTTTTTTCTTTTTGAATAGGAACCACATCATGCAAAGATTTTATTCAACTTCTTGTTATTGGTCAACACGAAATGGTAAGAAGTCTATGAAACACTCATGCACCCCAGCAAGTAGAAGAGTACAAAGAGTGTTGAGTCCCCTTCAAGTCACACCTAGTGCAAAACTTTGAATCCTTTTTAATTCTAGAACTACAAAGGTCATAAATTTATTAAAAGTTTATTTAATGAAAAGGGACCTCAAACTTCCAAAACAAGAAAAATCATAGAGTTTGTGGATGGGTGGATGTCATGGACTCATTTCCTATTCCATGAAAAAGAAACCATGTCTTAGCCATTGGTACAAAAATTTTGAAATAGAGACTAGACATTAGCAAATAAAACATTAACCACAAACCATCATTAGTAACAACAACAACACCACTGTGTCTTGTTGGCATAAAGCACATTTATTAACAAAACTTAGAAAATCACACTAAAATAGAGTAAAATATATAAGAAAGTGTAAAATACTTAAGAAAAATTTAAATGTATTAAGGATGATGTAAAACAAAAAATGGCGTAAAATAGGAAGATGTTTTAAAATCAAAAAGGTGTAGAATAAAAAATTTGCAAAACAAAAATGTGTAAAATAAAAAATAGATAAATTGGGGAGCCATTTATATGATTACACAGATGGCCATCTCCCCCATGACTTAGTTGGAAGGAGGAGATAAAAAAAATTAAGCATGGTTGTCCATCCATTGAGGTATTTGTTGCACTGGCTTGTTTTGGCTTATGGAAAGCCTTTATCTATTAGATGTTGATAAATTGCTTTTTGTTTGGGCTTTCAGGTTTGTATATGATCATGGCCCCAAAAGGAAAGGTTTCATCAACTATATATGGCCCTTCCCATAATGTTTGGAATTTGGTTTTTTGAGGTATGTGTGTGGGATTTCTATAAACAAGCTTATCTCCCTGTTGAAATTTTACTTTCTATATTTTAAGATCATGATGTTGTTTGTTGAATGGCTTGTGCAATTTATTCAAAGATAGGGCCACCCATTGATTTTTGTCTAGCACATTGAGGTTCATCAGTGATGAGTCGTGTCTTGGACGACCGCGATATCGTGTATGCAATATCGTAGCCCAACCACGATATCACATACGCGGTATCACAGCCTATCTCCTCATCTATAAATAACAGGTAGACAAAAGAGTTAGATATCATAAATCATAGGTGTTAAGTTTAGAGTTAGTTTTGATTTCAGTTTTCATTTTCTTTCTCAACCCTTTTCCTCTTCGTGTATGCCCGCAGTGTGGTGAATGTAATTGTACGACATCCTTATTCGAGTGTGACGTACTTGGACATGCACATGACTGGAAATAAAGATCGAGATTACTTCATCATTGCAGCATTCACTTAGTTTAATTAATCATTTAATTAATTATTATTTATTGCTTTCCTAGTTAATCTCTCTCACCCTTAAACTCATGTTAAAACACGGAATGAGTACAACTTGATTACAAGCATTTAAGTGTTACTACTTGGTAACCCTGTAGCGTACCTAGGATCTGCGCTTGGTAATCCCAATGGTAGTCATGCACGAAGTCTAAGATGTGTACGGATAATCAAGGAACGGATGCTCATCGCACTTAGGATAGTTCAGATTCTCTCATCCTCTCTCTCCTAGATTAGTGAATATTACTTTCCATTGCCTTCAGGAGTAGCGTTAGATTAGAAACCACATCATACACCTCACGCTGGACTAAACCATATGTGACAAAGATAATACTAGTCTAGGTGGAAAAATAGCGAACTGCGACCTAAGGCTAATTGTCTAGATGCCACAACTAGTCCGTCTATGGAGTTTGACTAAATCGCTCATGTAATGCTCGTATTCGTATGGTTGAGTGTAGGGGTACCTCGCCACTCAACATTGGCACCATTGCCAGGGATGGTGCTAGTTATCTAGATAGGTTATATCATACAAGGTCATTGTATAGGACTTAATGATATATCTCTTAGGAAGAAGAAATAATTATAAAAAGTCACATATTTAGTCACACATAATTTCACAACCATGCCTCTCCTACAAGATGATAATAATGCCACACTTAGTGACGAAGTTCATTGGAGAACTAACGAACTATATGATGATGAAAATTGGAGTACACAACTTAAAGTGGGGGTTTCTTATAAATATGAACGAAAGCAACGTCATCCCAACACATGAAGGCATAACTCATAAGATGACCATGAACCCCTACTGGCTACTACAAGCCTAACACAAATATAATAGGATGTCTGAATCTTCCATAGGCATCATAAAGAGAGCCGTCTACCCAGGCACGATTTAAACAACTTCCCTACTTTTTCAGGAGGCTATGACTTAGATTCGCACCAACATTTACAAGCCTTCTACGATGCCTATGCATGGAACAACATTGATAATGATTGGCAAAAACTTAAGCTCTTTCCCATGACACTTGTTGGTCAAGCAAAAGGATGGTATAGATCGTTAAAACCAAATTCAATATGACATTGGTCAACAATGGTAGAAGTCTTTAACGAAAAATATCAAACCTACGCAAGAGTGTCAACCTTGAGGAAACAAATCCAAGGATGGAAACAAGCACAACATGAACCCTTGGACATGGCCTTAGAAACATATTATGCATTTTTAAACAACTGTCCAGCCCATGAGTTCTCCAAGGAAAGGCTAATGTACCATATTATTGATGGGCTACATAATGAAATAAGAGAGACCTTAGGAATGTATGCGCAAGGTCAACTATACAAACTACGAACCCATCAAGTCCAAGAGCTTATTAAGCGGGTAGTAAAAGAAGAAGGAGAAGTGGCTAGATGGGAGAGTGTTGAAAAACATCAACGAGACCAAAATCTCAACTTAACAAAGGTCCATGATCATAAAAAGAAGAAATCAACCAATCTTAAGGTGAAAGAACTATCTTTGCTAGTACAACAATCGTTAGAGGAAGTTGAGGCAAAGATCAATAAGATGTTGGAATGGATGTATCAAAAGTGTGGAGAATTTATCAACATTATTGGAGATAGAGTTTTGACAACCCAAGAAGCAGGACAAAACATTAGACAATCGAAAAGAGGGGATAAGGAAACTAAGAGCTCAACTGCCAAACATACGTATGAATGCAACATATGCCTATACGATCACCCCAAGGGCCAATGCCCAATATTATTACATTTGCATGAGCATTGGGGAAGCACGTTACATCCAGAGTTCGTACAGAGATACTGTGTTTAATCATAGTGGCAACAATCCCAGTCATGGGGGAGACCACCACTAAACTAGAGACACCCTTTGTATCATCTGAACCCAAACGCTTATCTTGTTCAACATCTTGTTTCTCCAACTGGGCCAACGCACTTTATCTCACCACAGTACCATTCTCCTCAATACTATCAGTCCATATCTTCAACACAGCCACTACCTTGTGCACCTTATACTCCTCCTAACTTTTAACATTCACATTTTCCCTCCTTCTACATCACTACCAATTGTTCCTAAGGTGTTTGCACCACAGCAAAAACCCTCGAACGTTACTTGTGCTAATATTGCCAACGGCAGTGAGAGACTTCAGCAACATCGGAGGTGTCCCTTCTTTAGAAATGACCCTAAGAAGGGAAAACATAATTCTGAGGCCATTGCATCCTCCCACTCAGCACAAGTCCAACCCTGTGGTGCACCCTTATCTTCGAACCCCACGCCTCATGTTACTTCATCAAGGCCACCAACTCACACTCCAACAACAGTACGACCCAATGAACACAGGAATGAAAGGCATCATCCCAATCCTTGCATACCATCTAACGGTCTCAAATATCATAGTGGGAACTCATTATTTGAGAACTACATCGTATAAATTGCCCCACTATGCTTACTATAATCAAGTGTGTGACCCCCAATGGGATAAGTATGACTGAGTCCCAATATTTCCAACATGCAAGGATCCTCATCTTCCACTTATTAATCCTTGCCATCCTCAACCGTTTAGTTATGGGAGATATCCCCCATTCTAGTAACAAGCAGGATTAATAACCACTTTTTATTTTCTTTAATTTTACAATTTTTTGTTTTCTAGTTTTTCCTTTTTCAATTTCTTGTTTTATCTTTTTATCTTTTTGTCTTTTTACGTTTTTATAAGTAATCTCATCTATGAATAAAACACTCATGTGGCTCGTTGGTTGAAATGTGTTCTATGTTATCGAGTCTTGAGTAAGTAATTATTTGGACAGTGAGCCCATTACATCCACTCATCAACTCTACAAATAAGAGGTTCTATTCAAGGGTATAGTGATATTCTTGATATTTTTAAAAACTTAAAATTAATTTTATATTCATTGTACCCAGAATGAAGAAAGATGGACCAAGAGGGAATGATTAGGGTGTGACTTCAAGGGGATTTGTGGATTCTCTTTGGTGACAGTTGTGGGAGTTATCATGCAACGTGGTTGTACTAAGATCCTTGTAGATCTAACAAAAAATGGAAGTAAGAGTAATCAAAAGGACACTCAAAAATCAAATGTTGTTCTAGGGGGTCCCACTGGAAAGACATGCATCCATGCCTGATGGTTGGCAGCTTCTCTAGTTTCAGTAAAGTGAAAAAAAAGAGAAAAAGAAAAAGAAAAGAAAAGAAAAGTGCCACAAAACAAAAATCACTCCTCCCTTGAATAAAACGCCAAGTGATCGTATGCCTTGTTGTTATGGTACTCTCATAGTTGCTCATCATGAGATGAAATAATGCGATGTCACTGATTAGAGAAATGGATTTGGTCCTAATCTTGGAACGATGGGTTAATGACACATTAATCATGCTTTACACGCAGGATTCACTATGCCCTAGGTCAGTCACCTCATGTCCCAATCTCTACAATCCCTTCTTTATTTTGTCTCATCTCACTGTTTGTGTAATTGTAAGCTTGTGTCGTGTGTAACATAGAATTCTTACCTCATTCCAGTGATAGTTACATGTGTGTGTTTTGTAGAATTAGTGTGGATTACATTTAACCCTTCTAGTGCCCACAGACACTTTAAGTGCGGTTACACAAGGGCATTATAGGTTGGAACCTGCTTTGGGGAGGACCCACTTGTGTAATTTTTTGTAATCTTCACTTATGACATAGCTCACACACACAATTTCTTACCCTTAGTATATTTCTAACGATTTTCTTTCCCTACTACTATCCCTTTGAATTATAACTTTCCTATGTACCATTACATGACCTTTTTCTCTCACTTACCACCCAGGGTCCTCATTGATAAAAATCACATATCATTATTCGTGCCTTCAAAACCATCTAATTACCTAAGAACCCCTTCAACATATGTCGCATGGCCTAATTTCAACGCTAATTCCAAGAAAAACCTTGAAAATTCGGTATTTTATTATTTTGCCCAATGTCACTAGGGTCGTGATATCGTGTACACGATATCGCGGCTGATGTGATATCCCGTACGTGATGTATTGTACGCAATAGCACANATTTGCTTTTCAACCTCTATCTCGCTTGCTGGTAATCCGATTTTAATTTCATCTAAACCTGCTTGAACCCGGAGTGTTCAGCTTAGTTGTGGGGGAGGGACACCTACCAAATAGCGCCTGACTTTTTTGGAATTTATCATTGCCCAAAGGACATTATCTAGGGTAATTAGCTATAACACTTAGAATAATTGTGCCAAAAAAATCATTTTATCCTTAGGTACACTGGGAAATTAAAATTGGAAACCACCTAAGTCACAAGACTCATCATTACAATATTTTGGGCAATGTCACACAGAGATAAAATAAATTAATTAATTAAGGCAAGCAGTAAGGTATAACTTAACTTGAAAAAAGAAACAACCCTTACTAACGCTTGACCTCATGTGATTGCAGATGGCCCTGAAACGTGGACAACAAGAAGGTCTGGCTCAAGGTGGAAGCAAATGACCTAGGAGAGGTGGAAGACAAGACCCTGCTAGAGAACATGTAGAACAGGAGAAATAATCATTTAGTATTCATCAAGAGGATCCTCCTACTATATAGTCCAGGCAGTGTAGAAGGAGGAGCTTCTGCAGCGCCTAGATAGGGACAACATCTCACGTTGCCCCAAGATTGTGTTCAGGCCATCCACGAAAAGTCCACATTCACTGTGGTAATTGTGGAATTGAACTTTGAATAATTTGTAGAGTTTGCTCCTAAGGTTGTTAGGGATCACCTCAAAGGGTCTGCCTTATGGTCTACCCTCTCTGAAAGCGGTGCTTGGTACCTAGGGGAGACGTACCAATTCTAGCACAATAGGGAGCAAGACACCACTATCAACATTTGTGGTGTGACAGTTGATTTTTCCATGTAGGCTATTTTGAAAGTGTTAAACCTTCCAAATACAGGGCCCAAAGTTGCTTAGTTATCCACTCGTTCAGACCCCAATGTGCGATGAGATTGGTTGGTAAGGACCTATGGCAAAGATAAAACATTTGGTGAGTTGACGACGAAAGAGAGGATCTACTTTAAAATTGGAACATATCACCTCTTCCCCACAAAGGGCTTGAAAAGAATACACCAATGATGTCCTCCAAAAAGCCCAAAATGCTATGCCAACATGCTAGTATTAGAGGATACACCAATGATGTCCTCCAAAAAGCCCAAAATGCTTCATATGATGAATTGTTAAAGTCGCCAGCTCTAACGAAAATCATTGGCAAGACGTTGGGACTAGAAGAAGAAGAAGAACAGACGGCTGGACCAACTGCAACTCAACCTACAGGACCTAGCCAACCTCGAAGCACAGGTCCTAGTCAACAATAGGAAGCAGGGCCCAACATAGGCTAGGATCAACTGTTGCCACAAGATTATATATCATCAATGAGCCATCTTAAGGCCATCATTGAGATGGTCAGTTGGGGAAGTCGTGATGATGCAAACCTCTTCCACGTCATCGATGATGCCATTCAGCCCATAGTTTCTATTGATCACAGAAGGGGTGAAGTATCTATTCACACAGGAGGAGGGGAAAGTAGTTGGTCACAACAGATCTTAGGAAACGCGACATCTTTCCAAGTGCAATTAGAAACTGGTGAAGACGCCACTATGGTGGTCATGCAACACCAGAATTCCAAGGGAGCTGTAGAAGTGGTCGCAGACCACATCAAAGAATCATTCAACGTACCTGTTGTGCCATCAGAAGATCTCACAGGAGCACAGAATGCCCAAACTTTGGCCAGAACCTCAATGACTCCTGTGGAACATGAGGAAGCACTTGATTGATTGCTCTAAACAGGGCAAGAAATGACGTCCCTGTTTGACATCCCTCAGGATGTTAATGGTAATTCAATTAGACCTCATTTTGACAAAGGGGAAGCTAGTCTTAACAGAAGTGAGGGCCAAGCATGTGGAAGCAGAAGTGCATACATTGCAAGAACATCTTGTGGCCCTACAAGCAGCATAGCGGGACCCTCTGCAATTTGTTCCCGCAGACCAGCTAGAAAATTTTAAAACTAAGCAACTAACCAAGCTAATCACAAAGAATAAAACGGTGGCTGAGGAAAAAGAGAAGGCTGTTTGGGATGCCTCTGCAGCATAGGTGCAAACTCATGCGCATCTCAAAGCACTCAACACCTTACAGGAAGAAAATAAACAACTTGTTGCCGACAACCTTTGGTTGACCACTATGGAAATGTAAAAGAATGTTCTCGAGGAACACTTTCATCAATTACGAGAAAAATTCATCTAGATCAACCAAGACATAAGTCATTTAGCCAGGGAGAATAGAACCCTCTTAATGGAGGAGGTACGTGTAATTTGTCAAAAGACAACCATTGAAATAAGCGCGTGGAAAAATGAGGCTAAACGACATGAAAGCTGAAGGAGCACTTCCGAGATCAGGTGGGAATGTACAAATAGATCCTTGAGAAGGAGATCCATGTGGCCAAGGCCCATATCAATGCTATCAATGCTCTCCACACTAACTGGCGGGCCATATTGGACACATATGCCTTCGCCCACCAAGCGGAAGTTAAGAGCCAGGACTTGCAGATTCAAAATTTGATAGAATACATGGAGTTGGCAAATCTGCGATATGCCAACCTTTAACAGCAGGGCACCTGAGGATAGAGCTCGAGCAGCAGGTAGCAACCACCTATGTCAAATACGAAGCAGAATTTGCAAAATGTAAGAAGTTGTTGGAAAAATTGGAGGTTGCAAATTCTGAACTTGAGTTGGTGAAAGCAAGCTACTAGGGACAGAAAGTTATCACAGTAGATTTGGCTCGATGACTAGCATATTTTCAAGAGTACAAAGATAAAGCCAGAGCCTACGAAGAGGAACGTTGGGTATTTATGGCCTGGTATGTCAAGGCCAATCAAATGTTTCCGCAACTACCCTATCTGTGGGAAGTGCCGACTCGATCAAACATTGGAACATTAGCATGGATGGCACAAGACCTCGGACCAAAGAGGAGAAGCTCTAGGCCATACTTCAATGCCATCGAGTCTCAAAACCTGGAGCACAAGATAAAGGGAAAGCACCAATGGAGGAACCACTGCCACCTAGAGCTACATGAGTTCCACCAAATTTTGTAGTTGTAGAACATTCTTTGTGTTGTGTCTTTGTTTTGTTTTCATTCCACACTCTAGCATAATCCCATTTTCACCATCCAATAATTGCATACCTATCCACTATGTAATCACTATAACTCGAGGATGAGTTTTCATTTAGTCTTGGGGGTATGATGAGTCGTGTCTTGGGCGACCACGATATCGTGTATGCGATATCGTAGCCCAATCGCAATATCGCATACACGATATCGCAACCTATCTCCTTATCTATAAATAAGAGGTAGAAAGAAGAGTTAGATATCATAGATCATAGGTGTTAAGTTTAGAGTTAGTTTTGGTTTCAGTTTTCATTTTCTCTCTCAACGCTTTTCCTCTCTGTGTATGCCCGCAGTGTGGTGAATGTAATTGTATGACATCCTTATTCGAGTGTGATGTACTTGGACACGCAAATAACCAGAAATAAAGATTGAGATTACTTCATCATTGCAGCATTCACTTAGTTTAATTAATCATTTAATTAATTATTATTTACTACTTTCCTAGTTAATCTCTCTCATCCTTAAACTCATGTTAAAACGCAAAATGAGTACGACTTGATTACGAGCATTTAAGGGTTACTACTTGGTAACCCAGTAGCGTACCTAGGATCTGCACTTGGTAATCCCAGTGGTAGTCGTGCATAAAGTGCAAGATGTGTACAGATAATTAAGGAATGGATGCTCATCACACTTAGGCTAGTTTAGATTCTCTCACCCTCTCTCTCCTAGATTAGTGAATATTACTTTCCATTGCCTTCAGGAGTAGTGTCAGATTAGAAACCACATCATACACCTCACGCTGGACTAAACCATACGTAACAAAGATAATACTAGTCTAGGTGGGAAGATAGCAAATTGCGGCCTAAGGCTAACTGTCTAGATGCCACAACTAGTCCGTCTGCGGAGTTCGACCAGATCACACGTGTAATGCTCGTATTCATATGGTTGAGTGTAGGGGTACCTCGCCACTCATCAATCAGTCTTTCTTTTTGTGCGAGACTTAGGTCAAGATCTAGGTCATAGGCTATAGAGAGTGTAAGGACCTCAGATTGAATTGGGAGTGTTGGAAGTTTTTTGTACACTAACTCATAGGGAGAGTAGCCAATAGGGAGTTTCCATGTTGAGCGGTAGGCCTAAAGGAAATCGTTGAGTTTTTTGCTCCATTCTTTCTTATATTTGCTAATAGTTCTTGTTAGAATCTCTATGATCTCCCTATTAGTCACTTTTGCTTAACCATTGGCTCGGCAGTGGCATGATGTTGTTAATTTATGTTCAACCTCCAAGCATTGCATGAGTTTTCAAAAAGTGGCACCTGTAAAATGGGTTCCATTTTTAGAAACTAGTGCATGTGGCACCCCAAACATGTTCACAACATTTTGTTGCACAAATTGAGTAGTAGTGGATGATATACAGTCGGTGATAGCTACTGCTTCTACCCATTTGGTACAGTATCAATGATGACAATTATACATGCCTTCTTATTGGACATGGGTGTGATGGGACCCATAAAATCTATACCCCATATGTTAAAAGATTCCAGAGGTTGAATCCACTGTTGAGGACCCTCCATTTGTGCAGTCATCCCACTATCTCATTGGTAATGCTCACAGGATCAAACAAATTGGTGGGAATCCCTAAAGATTATGGCCAATAGTATCTTACCATCAGGATTTTTATGATCATGCATCTCCCAACATAGTGGCCTCTATAAGGGCCTTCATTCCTAGAGAACACATAATTGATCTACATTAGATACACACTAGCAAACATAGCCATTGGTGCACACCTTGTAAAGGTGTGTGTTGAGTCCATAAAGTGCTTAGCTTAATTAAGAAATTGTTGTTTCTTCCTATGATCTAGATCTTGTAGGATCTCTTGAGTGAGAAGATAAGTGAGGATGTCATCATACCATTTTGGTTCTATGGGCATTTTTTCATTTATTGCAGTAGCAAAGAGAAGTTCATCAGGAAACATATCAGATAATGAGCTTTCTTTCTCTTTGTTATCCCATTGTAACTAAGACAAGTGATCGGTGACTACATTCTCAATTCCCTTTCTATCTACCATTGTGAGATCGAATTCCTGCAAGATCACCAGCCATCATATGACACGAGGGTTCATTATTGGTTTTTTCATAAAGAAGTGGATGACACTATGATTAGTGTGCATAAACACTTTATATCCAAGCACATAATGCCTAAACTTTTCCAAAGCATACACCATTGCCATCAATTCTTTTTTTGTGGTGGTGTAATTTAGTTGTGCATCCACAATGCTTTGACTTGCATAGTGGATGTAATATGGACATTTCTTATCATCCAGTTATGTAAGCACAGCTCCTAAGGTGTAGTTAGATGCATCTATCATGATATGAAATGGTTTGGATCACTTAGGTACTCATAGAATTGGAGTCTCTATGAGCTTCTGTTTGAGGCTCTGGAATGCATTTTCACATTCCTTGATCAAGATGAAGGGGACATCTTTCTTTGTTAGCTCAACCAATGGTTTGGAAATCTTAGAAAAATTCTTTATGAATTGCTAGTAGTAGCAATTATGTCCAAAGAATTATCAAACATCTTTGATGATTTCTGGTTGGCTAGTGATTCCTTGGATGACCCTCATCTTTATGGGGTCTACCTCAATCCCTTCCTATGAAATTTAGTGTCCCAATACAATGCCCTCTTGGACCATGAGATGGCTCTTTGTTCAATTGAGCTACAGATTTGTTTCCACGCATCTTTTTAGTACTTACTCAAGATGGTTCAAGGCTTGCTTGAATGTAGCACCATAAGTGGAGAAGTCATCGATGAAGACTTCCACTCTGCTACTTATTTGCTACTAAAAGATACTTAAGACCAGACATTGGAAAGTAGCAGGAGCATTACAAAAACCAAAAGACATCTTGCGATATGCAAAGGTCCCCCAGGGACTTGTGAATGTTGTTTTGTTTTGATCTTTTGGTGTAATCTTAACTTGGTTATAGCCACTATAACCATCCCGAAAACTATAATAACAATGCCCAGATATGGTGACCAATACCTAATCAACAAATGGAAACAAAAAATGATCTTTGAATGTTACCATGTTTAATAGCTTAAAGTCGATATAAACCCATGATTTGCCACCTCTCTTTGGCACTATCATGAGTGGGCTGACCCACTCACTATCCATAATGGGGTAGATGAACCTTGCCTTAAGGAGTTGTTCAATCTCCTCCTTGATAATTTGCTTCAATTTGGGATTCAATCATCATTGTGGTTGCCTCCTCGGCTTTATGGATGGATCAGTGTAAATGCGATGCTGGCATATTTGTGAATCAATTCTAGTGAGTTTAGGATATGACCAAGCAAAGGATGTTGGCCATTTGTTGACCACTTTCAATAATTTTGTTTTTTGTTCAAGAGCAAGTTTGACATTAAGTATGACCAGCTTGCCATTTTTCAAGAATGCATATCCTAGGCCGACAGGTAGAGTTTTTAATCTAAGGGCTCTTGTTTAAAATTCTTAGGGATCTCCAACTCTCCCCAATTAGTATCATCATTTTCATTATCATAAAGTTAGTGATGAACGTGCTCTAGTTCATCCATGCCTGTGACATAAGTTTATGTTAGGCTCTTAGTAAGTTCCATGCATATTGTGCTACTATAAGAATTAGTGGTCAACCACTAGGTGCCTTCTTGTTTTGTGGCTATTGCATATAGATACCTTTGAATATCTACCTCATGTGCACATTACTTACATGTGGAAATAGATGTTCATTTCATGGACCAAAGCTTTTACATGCAATTGCACCCTGTATCACTATATGCAATACATGGAACTCATCTTTTCTTGATCTTTCCAAATGCATTTTCCTTTTATATCTCTAGGGAAAGATCTTTGATGTCCATTCTTGCATCAACAATGCTTAACCATGCCCTTCCCATAATGATTGAAGATTTCGCTTTATAGTTCTCAACTTAATTACTTGGAAGAAAGATAAGATCACCCATAGACAGTGATCAAAATGTCTTTGACTAGTCCCAATGGAATAGTGATGGACTAGTATATTAATTCCAATTTGATATTGCTCTTCTTGAAATGCAATAACAAAGGCAAATCCAAGGCTGGAAACAAGGAATACATGAACCCTTGGATGCTGCTATGGGTAGGTATTATTCCCTTTTTCATAGATGTGTTGAACATGGTTATTCTCAATGGGAGTAGCTTTGCCATATCATAGATGGACTTTGATTAAAACTAAGGAGAACTTTTGGGAACTACACCCAAGGGAGATTATTAGA
This sequence comes from Gnetum montanum, assembly GCA_015680685.1. Classification (NCBI taxonomy): domain Eukaryota; kingdom Viridiplantae; phylum Streptophyta; class Gnetopsida; order Gnetales; family Gnetaceae; genus Gnetum; species Gnetum montanum. The sequence continues at coordinate 397,845 of MNCI01014449.1, forward strand.
ACTAAGAGCCCATTAGATTTAAGGGCTGATTGAGTAAGTTGCAAAAGAAGAAGGTGAGTTAAGGAAATAGAAAAGTGCTGAGGAGTATAATTGGGACCCTTCCATCAGAAAAGGGAAGTTTGATTTTGTGATAGTGAGGGAGAGGCACCACTTGATGAGGTAGTGTAGTGAAAAACCTTGCCAATTTAAAAATCTGTCTAAAATTTTAGCTAACGTTGACAAAATGTGGGAAGCTTTGGATGAAAAATTTCAAATTGCTCTAAAAATTACAAAAGAATCCAAAGACCAAGGTAGTAACCATGATCACAAGAAAAGGAAAGAAGCTAAACGTGCCTACCAAAGGGGTAAGGGCAAGGCTGTGGTAGTAGAAGAGATTGTGGAGTTAGAATTAGATGATCACGGTGGGTGTGACATTTGCCAATATGAACATCCCAAGGGATGTTGCCATGTTGTGTCAAAATTATAGGAATTTGGGTTGGATGCTCTGAATCCTCAAGGCAACCCAAGGCAATTCCACCATAACAATAGGCTTATTATGCAAGTGGAGCTCCACCACAATTGTATGAGCAATATCAGTAGTGGCAACATCCACAATCATGGGAAATGCCACCCTTGAGGTAGCAGTACCCTTACAAGTAGCCAAATTTGTATGGGTATTATGTTCAGCAACCAATTTCCTTGTGTGACTCTTATGGTCACTCTTTCTTTTAACATCACTACTACCCTTAAGAGTATTATAGAACTCATTCTCCATCTATTAGAGGAGAAATCTCATATTCTTATTATCCTCCTCATCCTTCAGCACACGCTTCTCCAACCTCAACTTAATTACCACTTGCTCCATCCATGCAGGGTGAGCTTTTAGCCCAGCCACAACAACGTAATGCTATAAAGGTCATTAAACATATAGCCAGCTCCTCAGTTAAGTGGTTTGAAACTAAGATCTCATAAAAAACCATTCTTCCAAACCAATAGCCCTACTAAACCCTCACCTATTTATGTAGTTGCTCATCTTGTATCTTCTTCATTCTTTGCATCCATTCCTTTTGAGAGCTCTTCAAACCAAATGCCTCCCAAGATCTGCACAATTATGTTAACCTATGTTGTATCTGATTAGATCAAGGCTAGCAACCTTCCTAGGAAAAGAGCCAATCCTAGAAGTCCTCTCATCTATTTGCATATGAGTGGAAGTGAGCTATGCAAAGCTCTTTTTGACTTAGATTTTGGAGTTAGGTAGAAGATAGGTTCTAGTAGATCAACCCATCACTGTTCCATTGGAATTGGTAGAAGATATTATGATCATTTCCTGTGGTTGGTCTTATCTTATTAATTTCCTAGTAATCAAAGTTGAGAACAATAAGTGGGATTTTCCAATCATTATGGGAATGGTGTGGCTAAGCACTATTAATGCAAAAATGGTCATTAGAGATCTTTCCCTAAAAATCTCCAAGGAAAATGCATTCGAAAAGATCAAGAAGAAATGAGCTCCATGCATTGCATATAGTGATATAGGGTGCAACTATGTGCAAAAACTCTAGTCCATGAAAAGAGCATCCATTTGTAGATGCAAGCAATGCACAAATGAGGTAGATATTTAAAGGTGCATGTACACAATAGCCACAAAATAAGAAGACATCCAATGGTGGACAGGTGATCTTGGAAGTAGCACACTTTACATGGAACCTACTAAGAGCCTAACATATGCCTATGTTGAAGACATGGATGAACTAGAGCATGTTCATTACCAACTCTTTAATGATTCAAATGATGATACCAATTGGAAAGAGATGGAAATCTCTAAAAAAATTAAACAAGAGTCCTTAGAGTTGAAAACTCTACCTATCGACATGGAATATGCATTTTTGAAAAATGGCAAGCTGATAATCATCAATGTCAATCTTTCTCTTGAACAGAAATGGATGTTGTTGAGGCTGGTCAACAAATGGCTAATAGTTTTTGCTTAGTCATATCTTGAACTCACAGGGATTGATCATAGGATATGCCAACATCGTATCTACATTGATCTAGCCATGAAGCTAAAGAGGCAACTATAGCAATGATTAAACCTTAAATTAATGTAAATTGTCAAAGAGGAAATTGAACAACTCCTCAAGGTAGGGTTTGTCTATCCCATTGCAAATAGTGAGTGTGTTAGCCGACTCATGATTGTGCCAAAGAAAGGTGGTAAGTGGCAGGTTTGCACCAAATTTTGGCTATTAAATATGATAACATTCAAAGATCACTTTCAATTACCATTTGTGGATCAAGTGTTGGATACTATATCTAGGCATTGCTATTACAACTTTCTGGATGGTTATAGTGGCTATAACCAAATCCAGATTGTGCTAGAGGATTAGACCAATATGACATTCATGAATCCCTAAGGGACTTTTGCATATCGAAAGATGCCTTTTGGTCTATGCAATGCTCTTAAAACATACCAACGCTTGGTCTTGAGTGTTTTTCAACAACAAATTAATTGTTGGGTGGAAGTCTTCATGGATGACTTCTCCACCTATGGTGCCACATTTTAGCAAGCCTTGGACCACCTTGAGCAAGTGCTTAAAAGATGTGTGGAGATGAATCTTTGGGTCAACTGGTAGAAGAGCCATCTAATGATCTAGGTGGGCATTGTACTAGAACACAAAATTTCATAAGTAACTCATCAACTGAAAATCATTAAAGATGTTTGGTCATTCCTTGGACACATTAGCTACTACCAACATTCTATAGAGAATTTCTCTAAGATTGCAAAATCGTTGGTCAAGCTTACAAAGAATGATGCTCCATTCATCTGGACCAAGGAATGCGAAAATGCATTCTAGAGCCTTAAGAAGAAGCTCATAGAGACTTCAACTCTATGAGCACCTAACTAGTCCAGACCATTTTATATAATGATAGATGCATCAAATTATGCCTTGGGAGTCATGCTTATGTAGTTGGATGACAAGAAACATCCATATTACATCCACTGCACAAGTCAAAGCATTGTGGGTGCACAACTGAATTACACCACAATGGAGAAAGAACTAATGGTGGTGTTGTATGCTCTAGAGAAGTTTAGGCAATATGTGCTTGGATACAAAGTATTTGTGCACATTGACCATAATGCGATTTGCTTCCTCATGAACAAGCCAATGGTGAGCCCCTGTATCATATGGTGGTTAGTGATCTTGCAGGAGTTTGATCTTATAATGGTAGATCGAAAGGGGACTGAGAATATGGTCATTGACCACTTGTCTTGATTACGATGGGATAACAAAGAGGAGAGCCCGCTCTTTGACCCATTTTCTGATGAACTCTCTTTACTACTGCAATAAATGAACAAGTACCTGATGAACCAAAATGGTATGATGGCATCCTCACTTATCTTCTCATTCAATAGATGTCACAAGATCTGGACTACATGAAGAGCCAACAGTTTCTTCATCAGGCCAAACATTTTATGGAAATTAATGGACACCTTTATAAGGTGTGCACAAATGGCCTAGTTCATTGGTATGTTTGCACATTCTCTAGGACACTCATGAGGGTCCTTGTGGGGGCCACTATGTTGGGGTATGGATGACTATTAAGATCATGATAGCAGGGTATTATTGGCCAACCATTTTTAGGAATGCCCACCAATTTGTCCACTCTTGTGAACACTATCAACAAGATGGTGGGATGATTGCTCAAATGGAGGGACCTCAACAATGGATTCAACCACTAGAACCCTTTGACATCTATGAAATTGACTTCATGGTTCCCATCATGCCCATGTCAAATGGAAAGACTTACATAATCATCACCATTGATTACTACACAAAATGGGTAGAAGTAGTAACCGTCATTGATTATACATCATCTACTGTTGCATGGTTTGTACAACGAAATGTAATAAATAGGTTTGGGGTGCCACATGCATTAATTTCTGACAACTGATGAGTGGCGAGGTACCCCTACACTCAACCATACGAAACGAGCGTAGCACGCACGATTCGGTCGAACTCCGCAGACTAAATGCCTAAACACCACAAGGAACACTCGGGGTTAATCGTTCGTTGTCTTCCCAAACTTACTTGTTGTTGTCACGGTGTATGGTTAAGTAAGTCCGAGGTATATGATTTTTTTGGTATTTTACAATTTATCTCCTATGCTAAAAGGTGAAGGGTTGAGAAACTAAAACTAACTCTAAATACAGCACTAAGTCCTAGCGTCAGCATCTGTTCCCACTTGCCGTACACACCCTGAACTATGCAACTGTGGCTACCAAACGCTAATCGTTACTGGGATTACCACACGTAACGCACATGCTCGAAGCAGTCGTACTGAGGCACTTAACTAACCTAAGTGTGACAAGCAGCCGATTCCTTGACTAGTCATACACATCCGTAGATGCTCGTAATCAAGTCGTACTTGTCCCACGTTCTAGGAGGAAAGGCTAAGAGAATCTACTCGCGATGAGTAGCTGATTCCTTTGCTAGCCGTACACGTTCGTCAACGCTCGTAACCAAGTCGTACTCATGCCACGTTACTAGGAAAGCAGTAAATAACATTAATTAAACCTATTCATGCACTGCAAGGTTTATCCACAAAGCTCATCTTTATTGTCGTACACAACTTGCGTTCAGGTACAAAGTTGCTTGAATAAAGAACCGTTCACTTGGGGGACTCCTACTACGGGCACATGGAAAATATTCTATCTCTGGGGTGATCAATCTATCAGAGCTTCGCTACTTTACGCCTAGGATGTGAAATGAGGGGAGTGCCGCCTCTTATTTATAGATTTGGCGGTGGACTGCGATATCGCGTATGTGATATCGCAGGGGATGCGATATCGCGGCCTATGCAATTCGCATCTTATCATACCCCCATGACTGAATGAAAACTCGTCCTCGAGTTCCTTACAATAATATTAGGTAGGTATGGGATTATTAGGGGAAATGGAACTAATGGAATGACATATGAACGGTTCATTATTACAAGACTTGACACAACTGGTGTTCATGACAACAAGGGTGAACACCTTATTACAATGACATCAGGCCACATTTGG
>MNCI01014449.1:411665-459386 GCA_015680685.1 Gnetum montanum
AAATGAGGGGAGTGCCGCCTCTTATTTATAGATTTGGCGGCGGACCGCGATATCGCGTACGCGATATCGCAGGGAATGACGTGATATCGCGTATGTGATATCGCAGGGGATGCAATATCGTGGCGGATGTGATATCGCGTATGTGATATCGCGGCTTGTGCAATTCGCGTCTCATCAACAACGAAACCCATTTTATAGGTATTACCTTTCCTAAGCTTATCCAATGCTTGGGGGTTAAACATAAACTAATAATGCCCTACCACCCCCAAGCTAATGGTTAAGTAGAAGTTACTAGCAGGGAGATCACAAAGGTCCTAACAAGAACTATTAGCAAATATAAGATATACTAGAGCACAAAAATCAACGATGCCCTCTGGTCCTACCACTCAACATGGAAACTCCCTATAGGTTACTCTTCTTATGAGTTGGTGTATGAAAAATTATCAACTCTACCTATCCAATTTGAGCTCTGTACCCTTTCAATAGCCTATGACGTGGACCTTGACCTTAGCCTAGCACAAAAAGAAAGATTAATCAACCTAAATGTGCTAGATAAAAATTGATTGGTAGCCCTGTCCTTGAATGAAGTGCACAAGGCATTCAATAAACAATGCCATGATCTTAGGATAAGAAAAGTGAAATTTCAACCTGGAGACAAGGTCCTCTACTAGAACCCCACACATTTACCTCAACAAACTAAGTTCCAAATGCTGTGGGAGGGGCCTTATATTATCTATGAAACCTTTTCTTTTGGGGCCATGTTGATTTACAAACTTAAGAGCTTGAACAAAAAGTATATGGTGAACACACAACAAGTCAAACCTTTCCATGAGCCCAAGTAAGCCAGTGGAAGCAACACCTTAACAGATGGACCAAATTTCCCAATCTTTCAAATCTTCTCTTTTCAAATTAGTCATGGGTAAGATGGTCATTCGTGCTAATCATTTAAAGTCGCTCCTTAGTTTTTACTAATTTTTTTTGTTTTATACCTTTTTTGTTTTACACTTTGTTATTTTTCCAATTTTTTTACAACATTGTTAGTATGTTTTATTTTTCTTGAATATTTTATAATTTCTTTTATATTTTCCCTTATTTTGGTGTGAATTTTATTTTTTCTAATAAAATTGCTTTATTGCCAATAGGACATAATGATGTTGTAACTGTTTGCTAATGGTGGGTTGTACTTAACATTTTTAATTACTATTGTCTAGTTTCTATTTTTAAATTTTGATGACTAATAACTAAGATAACATTTCTTTTTCATGAAACAAGTAGTGAGTTCACATCATCCATCCATCCAAAAACTCTATGGTTTTCCTTGTTTTGGAAACATATGATCCCTTTCTTTAATGAAACCTCAACAAACTTGTGGCCTTAGTAGTTTCCAAACTTGGAAAGGATTTAAAGGTCTGCAAAGGATGTGACTTCAAGGGGATTCAAAGCTCTATGTACCTTCTATCACCTTAAGTACAAGTGTGTTTTTTATGGATCTCTTAATGTTCTGTGTCAACCAAGAACAAGAAGTTAAATAAGTCTTTACATGGTGTGGTTCCCGTTGAAAAAAATAAAACAAACATGATGGAAATTCAAAGCATACCCCTTTGACAAAATAAACAAGCTACAAACACTGGTTATGAGACTAGAAAGATATGCTACCAATGCCTAAAGATTCTCTCTAACTAAGGCCCTTTCTCACTTCCTACTTCTCTTTTCTTCTCAAATAAGGAATGATGTTTGATCTATGGGATAATTCTTATGTCTGAAGGGGATGGATTGGTCTTAGAGTGGTGATGCGAAGTCACTAAATGTGGTTGGCTTTTGTCTAAACTAAGGATGGAATCTATTAGGTTATTTAACTATGACTCTCATAAGGGACTTCATGTGACTAGGACCGAGAACTCCATTCCACTCTCTCTATTATCCATTAATGCTTCCATAACTTATCTTGCTGCTGGTTGTCCATGTTTTTACCCAATGTCTTAGTTTGATGTTTTGAAATTCCTAAATAGATTATCTGAGTTTGGTTCTTAACTTTTTGTACTCATTCATCAACTATGGGATCCTCGGACTTCTTAGTTGTGGCTATGTAAGGACAAAAAGGGCATGTGCTGCTGTGGAGAGGACCCACTTGCATATCTCATGGTTTGGTTAGTTAAGTTTCTTACCCTTAGATGTTGCCGCAATCAAATCTTTTTTGTGCTTCTTAAGGTATTTTTCTTTATAAAATCTCATTCTCCAATCATTTCTAAATTTTTAGAACTTCAAGAGCCTCTTATAATATTGTCATCATGTTCATGGCTTTTTGGGCTTCCATTTGATCCTCATTTCACACAAAAACTTCTTATTTTTTATTACTTTTGACAAAGTCAATGGTGGTCAATAGTCCTGTTGACTAGGCCTCATCGACGTAGCCCAAAAATTCTATAAATACCACCTAACACTTGGAAACTTTTGTCATTTACTTCAAAATGGGAGGAAAGTTTTTACAATTTTTTAGAACCCATAGCTTTCACATTGTTTGTTCAAATCACTCCATTCTTTGATCTTGTAGCTATCAGAGGTAAGCTCTTAGTCATGGGGGCCACAAACCTTAATGTTTTTGACAAAAATTTTTCTAGCTCCCCTAAAGGGTTAATGAATAAAATAATACTAAACTATTAATTTTTGAGAGTTTAACCATTTCAACAAACTTCCGTAAACCTAAAATTATTTATTAATATTAAAATAAGAATTAAATAATAATTGAAATGATCAAATCAGCCCTGATCACAACTTAGCCAGGTGTAAGTTTTCCAAAGAGATAAGGTATCCCAATTATTTCAAGTTACACATTAAATGCTAACCCTTGGTCATGTTGTTATCATAGATAACACCAAGACCAAAATGGTCATAGGAAGGGGGACCATCTCAACAAAAGGACAAAAAACCTAGAGCTGGAAGGGAACAATAGGAACAAGCTTAGGAGCAAGCAGTAGAAACTCATGCAATGGGATCTCTTCCAGAGGAGCCCAAAGTGGAATCTATCTGACAAATTTCTGAAGAAGCAGCTACAATAGAACAATTTCAAAGAGGATAGGCACCAAGGCATGTACCAAGACTTAAGGTCACATTGACACAAGCCTACCTTGATATGATCAAGCCTTATGATGTCCAATGCTTGGTTCTCCAAGAACTAAACTTTGGGCCATTCTTAGAACATGCTCCACTAGAAGTCAAGACATAGTTGCAAAACTCTCCCATGTGGCCAATCATCATTTCTAGTGAAAAGTGGTAAATGATGGAACAACTGAAAGATAAAAGCCACCATGAGAATCAAGGACATTCAGGTGTCCTACTTGGCAAAAGCTATTGCACAGGCTCTTGGTGTGCTTGATTCTAGGATCCATATGGTAGAGATCTCCATGTAAGTAGACCTAGCGGCAAAAAGGGAGTGGACCTAATAGTGTTATGGGGTTGATTACAAGGAGTTTGGCACACTCACATCGGCAAAGCGCATATACTTCAAGATAGCGGCTTATTATCTCAATTTGACATTAAGGCCCAGCAAGGTGACTGCTTTCTCTGCCCATGCATGTGCTGCTTTAAGCAGAAAATTCCTTGTAAACCTTTAATAGCTAATATATTTGGAGATGGAAAAGTGCTTCAAGAAAAATGAACATGGAAGGAAAACCTTGCCCTTTCCCTAGCTTATCAAAAAACTTTGTAAAAGGGCAAGGATAGTCCGTTATGAAAATGACACAATTAGACATACTTCCATTACCTTTTGATCTGAAATGATGAAAGATAAGACCTCTGCTATTTTTCAAGAAGAGGAGCAACAACTACCACCTCCACCACCCACACAAGAAACAATGCTAGAGGCCCGTGTTGCCATTGAACACCTACGCAAAATCTTAGACCAACTCTTGCGTGAGCATGAGCAATAAGCAAGAACAAGTGGTGGGGATCTATTTGTGTATTGTCTTGCAATGAGTCACCTCAACAAAGTGTCTTGAATAATCAGTTAGATGGAGGGATATGGGAGTAATATTCTTAGCCTAAAGAATGCAGCTACCTGCAAGGTCAAATCTTAGTGCCCGAGAGGTAATGGTGTTTCTCTTGCAATAACAGTAATTCCTAGAAATCTCTAGGAATGCCACTACCTTTTTGGTGCACTTGGAGGAGGGTGAGGGAGCAACTATCTTGGTGATGCAGCACCAAGGGCAGGAGACTGTAGCAGAAGTGGTTACTAATCAAATCATCAAAGTATTGAATGCACCTGCAGCATTTGTACCAGACATTTTTGCACTTAGGGATGTGCAAATGTTCATAGGAGTTGTTAGCAATCAATTGAGTGCATCCTAGCACAAGGAGTTGCTAGATAGACTAGTAAGAACCGGGTAACCAATTCTAGATATGTTTGATTCTTTGAATAACATCACCACAACCCAATTGAAGCTACTTAAAGAAAAGGGTAAATGCATCATTTTGGAAGGGCAACTCAAAATGCCTCAAGCGCAAAACCAATGCTTGCTCATGGAGGTTGCCAAATTAAGAGCCCACATTGCTGATCCTACACTTCTCAACCCTACACTGATAAGAGATGAAGCTTTTTAACAACTTCAAGATAGACTTAACTAGGTTAAGGCAGGGATTGTAACAACCATCTTTGATCAGTCCATGGCTGAGGCCAAAACAAATTTAGTTCAAAAGGACTTAGTCCAAACATTCCTAGAGAATCAGATGCTGACCACAGAGAATCGTCACCTGCAAAGTGTTGATGTCCAAAAATAGCAAATGTAAGAATTCATTCATCAACAGTAGGAGTAGTTAGCTAGGGTAAACACTAAGTTTAGGAGATTGATAGTAAAAAATAGAAATCTCTCTATGGAGGAAGTCTGCGCCTTACAATAAAAATCTACAATTGAGATTGTCGCCTAGAAGAATGAGGCTCTTAAATTTGAGAGTCAAGAATCACTCTACAGATTAGGTTGGCCTATAGAAAGAAGTTAATGAAAAACACATCCAAATGGCTAAGGCAAAAGTTAATGGGACCCTCTAGCAAGAGAAAGAGGTGTGGTAACCTAGCATTGATGGGATAGATGCCTACAACAGAGCGGAGATGCACATGAAGGAGTTTTATATTGGAGAAATGATAGAATACATGGAGCTTGCTAATCTTTGATATGCAAACCTAGTAATTCTAACTACCAAACAGTTGTGCTCAAAGTTAGAGAAGTAGGTGGCCAGCTCATATTTACTATACGAGGTAAAGTTTAAGCATCATAAGGAAACTAAGCAAAAGCTTGAAACTACAAATGCTAAACTTTGAGTTCTCAGGGCAAAATTCACTAATTAAAGATCAATTGCTGAGAACTTAGCCAGAAGAATGAATGATTACCATGAACTATAGAATGTAATCAAGGTGTTCGACATCGAATGCAAACAATTTGCTGCTTAGTTCGTTAATGTTAAGGAGTTGTTCCCAACAATGTCCTATCCTTGGGATGTGCCCATTCCAGTCCACATTGGCGAAGCCATGTGAACCATGCATGATTTCAAGAGTAAGGAGGAGAAGATAAAAGCATTGTTGGATGTTTTCTGTCTTCCATTGGAAGTTGCAGCTATAGAAGGACAACCATAACAGCCTCAACCGCCACATGTGCCTGAAGTAAGATAAGGTCCTTCAGAACCTTGAGAGTCTCCACCGCCTAGGACTGTTTAATCTTCTTCATCATCTTCATGCCATCAAAGGGGGTTGTGTTTGTCAAATTTGTCCTAGTATTCAATTTTGTAGTTTTGAACACCAATTTTTTTTATAATGATTGTATATTCATACACTTGGGCACTTAGTATTTGTTTGTGTTTGTCTTATGTCTGTCGTGAGTCAATAACTCCATACCTTCCCATATTTGTAAAGAACTTGAGGACAAGTTTTCATTCAATAGTGGAGGTATGATGAATCATAAATTGGGTGTGTTGACTGGGCTTCATTGACTAGGCCCCATTGATGCATGATTTGATGCGTTGACGTGGCCCCATCGACGTGGTGTTTGTTTTTGCCGATAAATACATGCTCACCTATCGTGTTTATGACATATTTTGTCATAGTTGTAGTAGAGCTCTTACAATTTTATCATTTGAAAATTAGAATATTTTTCTAAGTGCCCGCAGTAGGAGTCAAGAGTGTACAAATCTTTAGTCGAGCACTAACAAAGATGAGCTTTTTGATAAACCTTGCAGCACTTTGAAATAGATCAATTATTTATTGTATGCATTTAATGTTTTATGTAATTTCCTTTAATGCTTTAAGTAATTAAGCTAGATTAAATAGTGATTAATTAAGCACATAAGTACGACCACTTCGAGCATACACTTTGTGCTTGGTAATCCCAGTAACGTTTAACATTTGGTAACCTAGTAGCATTAAACATGTTTAGGATGTATGGCATGTGGGAATGGATGCTTATATTAAGATTAGTTAGGTGTAGCTAGTTATATTAAATTAGTAATTGAATTATCTTATTTTATTCATTATTCTTTATCCTTAGGTGACTTAAAACATAAAAAGTAAAAATGATAAAAATCATATGCCTTAGTTGCACTTAAACATACCTTTGCATTTCACAAGTGTAATTGGGAAGACAACAATCCTAGTGGTTAGTGTTACTTCCTAGAGACCTATGTGCTTAGAAGGCTATAAGTCCATGGAATTCGATTGGATAGTGCATAAATGCTTGGTGATTTGTATGGTTGGGTGTAGGGGGTACTCACTACTCATCAATGTTCCTTATCCAAAAGTGCGATGATAATTGCATTTTTCATTAAATTTGTTATGAATAAAATCATTCTCTGTAATAATCTCATATGAAACTTTCAAATTAAAAGAAAAAACATATCTTTCATCCTTCCAAAAAATATTTGGAAAAACCTCATGCAAATTGTTGTCCACTATAAGCAAATTCTCAAGATTAGAAATAAATTTCTGCATAATTCTCTAATGGATCTAATGTTTCTAAAGTGGATCTAATTTTCATGAGAAAATTTAATCTCTCTAGAATTCCCCTAGGGGGGATCATAAATTACTTCCAACTTCAATCAATGCTAAAATTTTGGCTTCTATTATCGATGTAAAAATTTATATTAATTTTGATAATGTAGATTTGCAAGATGATCAATAAAAATTTGTGATGCCTTCTTCTAGTGATGTTGATGCAACCGACATAGATGATTTCATTCTTCTTGATGATGCATATGAGTTACTAGTAGCTAATTTTATATCACAATATGTGTTCATTCAAATTTTGGGTTACCTACATTGTAATTGAAGTTTATCTTCATAATTAAATGATGTGATGTAAAAACACTAAATTCAAGTCATTTATGCTAGGAATTATTTTCATTTTTTTCTACTTGTTGAGCTAGGTAATGTTTCAATGGTGCAATATAGAATTTTTTATACATAATAATGTAATATTAATCATATGTAAGAGTCCAAATTTTGATGTCTTGTATAAAGAATATTCTAAAGTTTCATGTTTTATGGAGCTATTTAATCTTTTTGTGATTTTTTTTCATAAAGTTAAGCAAAAAATTATTAGTATTTTTAGACCCATTAAGCATATATAGAATTTGTTTCACACCATTTGGTTTTTGTAGATGTTTTTATTTTTGTTAAAACTAATTTTCTTAACTATAAAAAAGAATACTACTTCAAGCAAACAAAAATACTTACATTCAACCAATTACATATTATAATCTTCACAATTATTATAATTTTTGTCATTGTGAAAAACATTCGTTTAATGTGTATCATTTTTTATTCAGTAAATCAATTCTAAGATTTCATTAATTTAAGAAAATAATGGCTTAACTAAATAATAAATATATATTATAAATTAATAATTAAAATGATTCATACTTACTTATATATTATACATATTTGATAATGCATATTTTATTCTTCCAATTCTAACCTAATACTTTAAATGATGGGTCTTATTAGTCAAAATAGAGAGAAAGTTGGACAATTTAGGGAAGAGCAGATATAGTTTAGTTTGGCCCGCTTCAACTCTAATCTTTATTATTAACTCTGGTGGTAGTAGCACTGCACTGGAGCTGCAACGCGCAAAAGAAGCCTTAACTGTTGTTGCTGCTTCTTCTTCTTCTTCGTTGGCACTACCGTCAGCGTTTATCCAACGGATCGCCCAACAGGAGCGAGGAACAGAGATTGGATTGGATCAGATCAGGGCACCCTAGCAGATCTTGGGAAGATCTCGCTGCCTGTGAGATCGGATCGGATCAAGGCACCTTTGCAGATCTCAGGCAGATCTTGCTGCCTGTTCTGTTTTGTGATCATGGAAGAGAAGGCTCTCTGACCTATTTTAGATCAGCTCCTTTGGTTGCCATGTCACCAGATGGTGGCTCCACTTCTTTCGAGCCATTCTACGAGCTTCCTGATGATTTGTTTGAATCTATCACCCACGACATTTCTAGCAGGTATGTCTTTGTGCAAATTTTAGGCTACCTGGCCCACTCTTCTAGCTTTTTGCATCATGTCAACTCTGTTTGGAAAGATCGTGGTTTGATAGCTTCACATGTTCGATATTTATCTAATGCTTTTCTACTTGTTGAGTTTATTAACTCAGAGATGGTCTCTGAAGCTCTTAGCATTAGTGTCTTTCACCATCGTCATGCTTTATTGATTATTCACAAGTGGACTCCTTCTCTCAACCCAACTTCTCCTGAATTTCGGAAAGTCCCTTGTTTTGTAGAGTTACCGAATCTCCCCTTGATTTTCGAAAGAGTTGAAAGGGATATTGTGTTTCGCCTTGGATTAATCAAACACACTGAATCCTTAGGTACACCTAGTGGCCTTCGCAGGACTCGATATATGATTGAAGTGGACTTAGACTCTCTTAAATGATAACTTATTTTGCGTGCAGGTGGTATTAACTATATGCAAAAGGTGGTCTATTACAACCTTCCCAACTCTTGTCACTACCACCACCAAGAGGCTCATATGTTTGTCTCATGTCCCTTTATGTTACAAAAGAAGGCAGCTCAAGCACGATCACAACAATCCTCCCCTACTGATCCTAAGGTTTCCTCTATTAGCAACAAGGCTCCTCCTACACCTAGGTCTCAAAGTAAGGTTACCAAAAAGCCACCTCCTTATGCTTCTTCTTTAGCTAAGGGAAAACACCCATACGTTTTTACGGCTTCTAACAACCCTCCTATTGATGATGACGAATTTCAAACAGTTCCCCTCAGTAGGAAACGTCAGGGTATGCCTTTTGCCAACGACGTTACACTTCAGTCCAACCAATCCACTCAAACTCTCTTACTCACCCACAATCCCTTTACTGCCATCGATCACAACCAAGAAATGATTTCTTTAGACATTGTTAACTCTGCAACTAGGGTGGGGACCTCCTCCCCCTTCTCTGGATGTTAGTCTATTCTTGGAATGTTCGGGGGCTCTCCAATCACCTCCGAACACGGGTGGTCGGTGCCTTTATTCGCTCTCGATCTTTGCTTCCTGACTTCCTTCTCTTGCAAGAGGTTAAAATTTCTACTCTGGATGCAATTATTGCAGGCAATAGCATCCTACCTGACTCTATTGTCTTTTCCACAAATCATATTACTGGTCAAGGTGGTGCAGTCCTTATTATCAATAAATCCTGGTCTAACAAAATTCTCTCTCATGGTAGTCACACCTCTTTTCTTTGGGCTACTCTTCAAGGCGCTTCTGACCCTTTCGGCATTTGTAATATTTATGCTCCCACTACTCCTACCACTAGGGCCAATGTTTGGCAATCTCTCCTTCACAGTCTACCTAACATTCCTTGGCTCTTTGGAGGTGATTTTAATATGATCAAACATCCTTATGATAAAGTTGTTGGAGCCTCTTCTCAACTTACCAGCCTCGAGCTTTCTAGTTGGAGCGATGTTAAGGAGCACTTTTATCTCTCTGATGCTGCCAGCTCTAACGTGAATCGTGAAGGTTGGTTTACTTGGTCCAACCTTAGGATTGGTGCTGATTGCATTTGTGAGCGACTTGATCGATTTTATTTCTCTAGTTATTCCTCATGGTTTTGTGATGGTCATGTTAAGGTCCACCTTGATGCTACCCTCTTAGACCACTTTCCAATTTCTCACTTTGACCTTTGGTTCTAAATCTTTAGCTCAACATCGCCAACTTTTTCACATGAATGCCTCTTTATTTCTTACTCCTTCTGGTAAAGGTCTTTTAACATCTCTTTGGAATGCAGAGAGAAGGCCATCAGGCAATTTAGGTTGGATTGACTGGTGGTTGCGTGCCACTTCTCATATTCGCAACTTTGCTCGCTGGTTGGGCAAGCAATATGCTAAGAAACGTAGGTCTATCGAGGCGAATGTTAGTTCTAAATTACAACAACTTAACTCTGCACTTCAACATGACCCTTTTAATGTTGCTCTTCAACAACGGCTAACTTATGTTCTTTCAGTTAAACAAAAATGGGATATGTACTCTGCTAGAAGTGCTCTCATCAAGAGTCGTCTCAACTGGTTAAAAATTGAGGGAGAACCTTGTAAAGAGTTCTTCAAATTTTTAAAGGGTAGAGGTACTTTCCCTACTATAGAATGTTTGGAAGTGAATGGCCAACTTACCTCCGATCCTCATGTTATAAATGGTTTTCTTGAATAACATTTTTAATGCCTCTTTGTCTCCAATGGGTTTGATCAGGATGAGTTTGCTACTAACTCAGATCACCTACCTAGTATTGTCCATAGCAGTCACAATCATCTTCTCACTCAAGATATCTCTCTTTCTGAAATCAAGGTTGCTGTGTTTAGCCTGGCCAATGATAAAGCCCCTGGTTTTGATGGTATCCCCATTGTGTTTTTAACGAATCATTAGGATATTGTGGGTTCAGACCTCTCTTATGTTTTTGCAGAAGCCATAAATCAACAGTCTCTCGGTCTTGAGTTAAATAGAGGTGTCATCTGTCTTATTCCTAAAACAGGTGATCCTTCATTGATTGGTAACTGGCGTCCTATCACTCTCCTTAACTCTGTTTACAAGATTTTGGCTAAATGTCTTCCTAATAGATTGAAGCTAATTATCCCTCAGATCATTACCCCAATGCAAACAGGCTTTGTTAAGGGTAGGTATATTCTTGATAATGTTGTTGCGGCTTGGGAAGGTATGCAATGGGCCGAGGACTCCAATCAAAACATTGCTTTTCTTAAGCTTGATTATGCTAAAGCGTATGACAAAATAGAGTGGAAATTTGTTATTGCTTGCCTTCATAAATATGGTTTTCACATTAATTTTATTAAAATGGTGGAGACTCTTTTTGCCGACGCCAATGCCCTTGTCGCTACTAATGTTGGCTTAACTAATTGCTTTAAGCTTGAGCGCTCTGTTAGGCAAGGTTGTCCTCTTGCTCCTTACCTCTTCATTCTTGCTGCGGACTTTTTGTGTCATGCTATTCATAAGGATAAGGAACAAAATTTGCTTCAAGGTATTTTCATTGATCATAATGTTCCTTCCTTATTGAATATGCATTTTGCTGATGACTCATTCTTTATGATAAAAAATGATGCTCTTATTGCTGATCGTCTTTTTTATCGCATTGATCAATATTGTAGACTCTCTGGCTCTCAGATTAATTGGTTCAAATCTTCTATCTTTTGCAACAAAGAGGTTCAAGCCTGGGCGTTGTCTAAGTCTTGGCAATTTTTAGGAAAGGATCAAGTTTTTAAGCTTCTTGGCATTCCCTTTTCTTTTGGCGGATCATCCAAAACATTATGGGATGTCACTGTGAAAAAACTTGAACAAAAGCTTATCAAGTGGAAGGAAAAGAAGCTATCTATGGCCGGTAAATTTATTGTCTGCAAGCATATTCTCCAAGCTACCCATGTGTATTACTCTTCTTGTTGGGCTCCTAGCATCTCTGTTTATCGTCGCATTGATCAACTAGTCAAACACTTTCTTTGGAACAGTAGCCATACTAAGAAAGGATTTTGTCGGGTTGCTTGGAACGTCTGTACTTCTCATAAAGAGGACGACGGTTTGGGCCTCATTAATTGCTACAAACAGGGCATTGTGTTATGTGCCAAATGGATGGCCAAATGCTTATCTGGCTCTGAACCTTAGAAGCTTCTTGTCCTTAAACGCATACAGCTTGGGAAGCCCAAAGGTAGTAATTATTGGAATAATACTCATTTCCTTAACTGGATTCTTTTTCCCACTGGTATTACCATTTCTGGTTCTGTTGTCATCAAACACATTTGGAAGGCATGGTGTTATATCAGTCAGTTTTGGAACTTTAACACTATCACTATTTCTTCCTCTACACTTGATAAGCTTTCTCCTTGGTAGATTCCCATTCACAATGAACCTTGGGCCATTAAGCGTCCTTGTCTATGTAGCACTTGGGATAAGCTTGGCATCTCCTCCCTCTCCTCTCTTCGCATTCATAATCATTGGATTACTTGGACTGAATGTCACCTTATTTACGGTATTAATGCTGCTCAAAAGTCTACCTTTTGTACGATTTTGGATAGCTTGAACAAAAGTGTTCTTATTCAAGACTCCCTTGGTGGTTTTTTAGATCTTTCTTGGATTTCTGGTCATCAAGTTTTTCCCTATCATTCTAAGACTGTTTACTCTCTTATTAATTCCACTACTAATATTTGGCCTAGATTCAACCATCTTTGGCAAGTTAATCTTAATGTGCAGGTTTGGAAGCAACATATTCAGACTATTTGGACTACTCCTACTTCTTCAAAGATTCAACATTTTTTGTGGTATTTGATTCACCAAGGTCTTCCTGTGGGTGTTCGGCGCTCTCATCTGGGAGTTCTTGACCCACGATGTCCTATTTGTCACAGGGAAGATGCATTTACTCACTATTTTTTTTCTTGTCCCCTTGCTCATAGCTCTTGGATTTGGTGTGGTAGGTTTTTACAGGGTTTTCGACCAAGCTTGGATGAGGTTCTTTTTGGTGACACTCCGCATCTTCAAGGCTCTTTGATTTATATCTGGTGTCGCCTTCGTCCCTTTATTCTCCATGCTATCTTGGAAATTTCGTTATAATGTGATTTTTCAAGGAGACATTTCTATTCAAGGAGACATTTCGTTATAATGCTAATATTCTTTCCTTGTCTATTCAAGGAGACATTTCTCTCCCGTTTTTCCTAATTTCTTGTAGTTTCTCCTCTTTTGAGGTGAGCTTTTCCCCTTTGGCTGTTAGTGTCTCCTTCTTTGAGACCTCTTCATCTTTTTTGACCCTCTCTTTTATCCCCTTTGTACTATTTTCTTTTTTCTCTATTAATTAAATTTTTTTTTTGGGGTCCGACACCCCCGAAAATAGAGAGAAAGTCGTTACATAAAAATATATCTGAAAGGAACCATCATTAGGCTCGGCGAAAACAAAATTACATGCTATAGCAAGAGCCCTTTCAGCCGCTAAAATAGAACTCGCAATCCGCGATGAAAATGCATGCATTTTCATAATCAATCGGTTTGTAATTAGGTAGGAAAGCGCATTTTCAGAATCGGGATTCAGTGTCAGGTTTTTGGTTCGAACTTCTGAAAGCCTATTCCGGACATGGAAGAAACGGAGAACCACAACGAAATTAAAAAAGATTTATCATGTACCGCCTGTTTCGATGCACTCTGGTTTTGCTACTGTAAGAATTCTCGCAATTTCCCTGCCTTAGATTTTTGCATGATTAAGTTTGCGCATCATTTGTTTGTTGAATTTTCGTTGTGGAACTCGTAAGAATCTCCGTGATGCGCGCACAATAACGTGTTTTCTTTGGATTTGTTTTCTGAAAATGAATGAGCTGTACACTTTCCTTTACTCATTTATTTTTCTAGTTTATTTTCTGTGTGGCGATTCGAGTATACTTAATTAGGATCATTTTCTGTACGTTTCTGGACTCTGTTTTCAACAGCTCCAGTTCACCAACTGCAGCAGTACTACAGGTACGGGACGCTTGACAATTGTTTTGGAAAATGGAACTCGTTGATGGATTGCTTTCGTCTGAAAACAAAGCCGTCGTCCGAGATGCAGGTGAAGTATTGTCGTAATAGCTGAATCATATATTTGTATTTGCTTTTCTTGAATTGCATGATTCTTTTTCTATGGTAGGCCGGGACGCGTCCCGGGGAAAAATTAGAAACGAATGAACAACTCATTATCGATCTTTGGTTTTATGAACAAGCAAAAAGATCAACTAATGAAATTTATCTTTCCTTCGCTTGCCCTGACTGTTTAGTTAGTAGCGCCCAAAGAATCTAAATTGGAATTAGAATACCTAAATCTCACTGTATTCTCTGTTCTTGCATTTGCTTGCTTGTCATCTGACACTAAATTGGCATTTTTTTTTTCTTTGTAATTCTTGATTGCAAGTTTGAAACTGGTAGATACATGTAACACTGGAATGATAGAAGAGTATTTTCGCAAAAACTATATGGGTGAATCGTTAGGCAAATAGATTCAAACTACATGTGAAATGACTGATTGATCTTCATGCATTTGATCTTTCTCATAGTTTTAGGTTTTGTTTCATCCGTTCTTCTGTGACTGATCCCATATCCATTCGTCTTTGATGAAGAAGATGTTTTCCTTGAAACGTTGGATGTTGTGCTGTTTAATTTCCTTTGAATAAATGATCCCATGAGTGTAAAGTCTGGGACTTTGGGAAGGTTAAAACCAAGATCACAAAGTAAATAAATGCTTGCCGCTAAACCTGAATCTTACTTTATTGAACTAAGACATTTCTAGCAAAGTATTGAAGCTGAAACTGAAGTGTTTTATTAAATCCCTAGGAGCTTGTTGCACCAACTTTAATGTCAGCCATTATCTTTTGCACAATGCTTGTATATCTCAGTATAACCCATTGAGATTCAAGCTGTGACATTGATCCAGAAATTCATAGAAACCTGGTTGTAATATTGCTATTGAAATATACGTGTCATTCAATCATGTACAATCAGTTGCATTCACATCTTTTTTACCTGCTTTATTTAAGTCTTGTGTCTTCTCAAACGGGTCTTAGTTGCTATAGAGCAATATGCTTTAAGTGATCAAAAGCACATTGCAACCGTACCAAGGCTTTTTGATGCGTTAGTCCAAAGTGCTGCCAATGGTAGAATGTTTTATCTTGAATAATGTCATATTTTAATGTTAGTGTTGTGAATTGTATTTTCTACAAGAACACTATGTGATTAAATCATATAACAAGTGGGAAAGAAAATGCAGACTTACGGTACAGTAATGCAAGTTCATTTAGCTATAAATATAGGTCATCTTTCTTAAATGTAAATTTATTGGGTGAGACATGAATAGAGGGGACTATTGATACCAAATGCAACTGTTGATCTTGGACATGGCTTTGATATGCATGATTATACTTTCCTCTTGAAATCATTAGTGTCTCTAAACTTCCTGTTTTTACAATTGGAAATTGTCAGTTTGTATAATTAGTTTTGAGAACATCAGAAGACTAACGTAAGAATGCCTTTTTCTTTGTTTATCACTATGGATTGACTATGCTATACAATGAAGAGGTATGCACTGAAGGCCTCCTCCAGCACATCATCACTGTAGGCAACTAAATGACTGCTTTCATTATGACATTTCAGCTTCTCCATGTTTTACTTTGCACGATGTAATCTGAATCATTTATTTTAAAACCAAAGATACAATGGTGGAAAATAAATCTTTTAGAAATTATAGTAACAGTCCTGATTGAAAATAAATCTTTTACAAATTTATACTATGCAATATAAATTTGTTTTGGGTTCTGAAGAAGTTTTCTAAAGCTTTGTTCACGTGTGAATATTGAGATATGTTTAATGCCATACAATCCTTTTAGGAATTTGTCAATTATGATTTTTCTGAAGAACAATGGACAATATTGCATAGTATTTCCTTGTTTATGACCAATTTCTCTGCTACAGAAATTTCATCCTTGGATTCTGTTTCCATCTATTTCTTATTCCTCTCATAAATCCTAATTCTACAGAATTCTTGGCATCTTATTTTCATGATCTTGTTACATTCCATATGGTAATCACTGATTTAATTTCAGCCTACGACAATTGTTGTTACTTGATTATTTGTGTCTGTCTTGTGGGTAAATCCAGAATTTGTTGGCATTTTTCAGGTTTCAAATTCAAACTAATATGGTTTTTGTAAGAAGTATTATAGGACTAGTTGCAATGTGAACCTTGGTGCAGTTTGTGTTTGTTCATCCATGGGTGGGAGAATGATTTGTACAGGTAGGAAGATTGGAAAGGGCTTGTGTGTTGTATCGATGAGGGCATGGCTCCAAGGCAAATGAATCCTATTGCAAGGAAATCTGCAAATGCAGATGAGAGTCACGGTTGCCTTGAATCAATGAAAATCAATCAAATGGGAGAATTTACGTTCTTAATTTTCACAGAAATTGCAGGTCAGTTTTGAGATGGTTGGAGTTTTGAGATCATCTGCAGAGTGACTGTTTTTTCATTTGGAGGCTTGATCCAGCTATGAGATAGAAAACGTTGGAAGTTTCAATGATTAGGTGCTTTGACATATATTAGAGTGAAGGCATTGCAATGATAACCCGGATGCACGTGTAACAATTAGCACGTACTTGAGAGGGTAGAAGATGACACATGTTAGAAGCATGTTAGCCTAGTATCGGCAAAAACTGATGTTTAGCATTTATGGAGGTGTTAGAGGAATACATTTCACTTTATGGAGAATTTGATGATGATTAGTTGGTGGTCTGTTGAAACATTAAGGTATCATAATACTAGTTTTTCACAGTGATGAGATGTTACCAATCGCCATTACCTCATGATTCTCCAAATATTTGAATTTGAGCAATAAGATATCATATTTTTAATATTGCTAATCATTTCACTTTGTAGTAGTGAACGCAGTATGTATCGTTGGTTAGCTTGCTGAAGAATATTGCATTTGCACTAACAAGGAAGACACTATAATTCAGTAAATTGCACTTTCAAAACAAATGATTCAAATTGTCATGAACATTTTCTACACATACATACATATATATTTTGGTAGAAGCTATACTAGGAACATTTTCTAAACATAATATATACATAGATTTTGGCAGAAGATAGACCATATATTTGTTCCTTGGACAGAAGGATATTTAACACAAAATGTTTGACATTGTGAAAATAAAGAGGGTAAATGCAATTGCAAGCAATGATACAATAACAAGAAAGGATGAAACTAGACATAAATAAGTATATTAAAGAACACAATTCTTTTCAGCGTGCTATGCCTTGGCGCTTTGGATTCATCCCTAACTCTTGATACTTCTCTTATTGTTTAAAGAAACAAAGACAAAACGTTTTTATTTTTTAAAAGAAATCATTTCATGTTGAACAGAATTGTTTTAATACAATGTGTGAGTCTGTTGTATGTCAATTTATGAGGTTTTTCATTTTGGCTGTTAATATATGATAACATCAGGCCATCCTAGAAGCACGGGAGAAGGATGCTCCACATATATGGAGTTTTCGAACACCAAAAGAAGCTTCACAAGAGTGGAACAAACTGTACGGGCATTTGAACGAGGATTAGTAATATCAATTTATATCATGGGTTTTGAACATTTGTACAAAGCAGATTTCATACTTATCTTCCCTCAACTCAAATGTTGTATACGCTTTTATTAAAAATTTAACATACTATTTCTTGGATGAATGAATCACTTTTAAGAAAATTGCCATTTGCATTAGCTAGTCATTGACACTATGGATGTCATGGAAGAATCTTTGTTCCATTAGTGACTTTTGATAGAGACCCCAAAAGATCATTGTGTATTTTTCTGTAATGTTATACTGTTACAACTAATTTTTGAATGAAGATTTTATCTCAATTATCCATGAATGTAGTCATAAAATTTACAAGTCTTTACGTTGCTAACAAATACCACCATTAACTTTCCAGCCAGTCACATCTTTGTTAAATCATAGCCTTTTTACAGCACTGCTCAATGCAGCATGGTCAATTCAAGTATTGAGATAAACACAATTCAAAATAGTTGTAAACTGAAGACCAATGAAAGGCAGCCAAGTATCACCCTTAATGAATGTAGTCTCAGGAAAATAGCAAGAAACAACATCAGTGATATCATGATATCCTTTCCAATTAATGCGTTTTGGGAACAAGTCCTTGGATGCATTTTGCGAATGTCTTTCATAAATACGTCCTAGGGATGAGTCTTTGGATGCTGTGGATGAATCTTGGGAATGAGTCCTTAGCTGCATTGTGGGAACGAGTCCAGTTAAATAGAAGGGACATCATCTTATTGCTGAAATGAAGTTAGATAAAAGTGATATCATGATATTGTTGATGCTGCCTTTCCCTGCTCTTTTCTTGTGATTTAGTTCATCGATGATGATGCTTAACTTAGTTCGTTTCTTCGCCATAAATTCATAATACATGCCTATACTTTGTTGGAGAATCTTTTTCTTATCTGGAAAAAGGGATGAGGATTGATTCAAGAAAGGGCAAAAAACTTCGGAAGGGAAGGATTCTGATCATAGATATATAAAGCTAAGCTAGAATAAAATCCAACCATTTTTAGCGAAAATGTTCATTTTCTTTTAATAAGGAATTGCTGCATTATGCAATTTTGTCTTTGCATTCCCACTTTTGCAGGTGCTTAAGAAGCAATTAAATGCACCGTCATGGGAAGATATATATATATATTTGGCACTTTAAGGAGTGTCATCCCAGTGATGGGTATTTAAAAACAGGTAATGCCTTAACGTTACCTACTGATTTTATTGAGATCTTGCCTAGTGAGATTATCATTGAGCTTTTTGGTGATGTTTTTTTAGCTTCAATCTCAAAGTAATGTTCTATGAATTGGGTGAGATGAAATTCAAACTATTTGTTTGTGTGTAGTTAAATATGCAAGTAATTACTTTGTCTCACCTATAGTTTTAATGCTCATCCCATCAAGTAGGGTCTTGCAAGGGTTTGTGGATAAGTGAAAGCTTAAGCTCAAGCCCACATTAGATCCATGTTTTTTGACTTAAAAAAAAAGCACCCTATCATTACTCCAAATTATGGTCCCTAGTCTCTATAGATGCTAATTACATAATTTCTTCCAATGTACTTATTTCAAAATGTTATATGTTAAAGCACATCATTTTCATATATCCATAAAAATGTTGCCACATAGAGGTGTAAAGAGGCCATGAAAGTGACTTTGCTTGGGTAGCGACAGCGGTGGAGTATTCAACACCTAACTATACAAGATAAGGGTGTTCATGTACAATCTCGGTTGAATTTTGTAGACAAGACAATGTGATTATGCAAGTAATTGATTAGAGTTCGCAATCGTTGTCTTCCCATGTGCGCTAGTAAATTCAATGTGTATGGTTTAACTCATGATGAGGTATATGATAGATAATGCTATATTGGCCATATTGCTCTTGACTAATATGAAGTAAAAGTAATCTCGATCTTTATTTTCGGTTATGCATTGCATCCAAGTACATCACACTTGAAGAAAGACTTTATTTAATCACTTAACATTGGGGTTGTTCCTCGACTAAAGCCCCTATGTTACCTTGATGTGAGCAAGTGATATAAGCTTGTGTGCGTTTCACGGAAATGCTTATTGTAATTGCCTACGGGCACACATTGCTAAGTATTGAAAGCTAAAATTATGAAAACAAATTGAAAGAGTTTTGCTACTATGTCATCAAATCTGCTGCGGATTTGTGTGCCTAAGTGTTATTTTTATAGGCTAGTATGCACCCTGTAATATTGTTTATATGATAACATATCTACGACATCATAGATATGATATCGTAATTGACAAATTTTTGACTTTATCATATGCTTACAACTAATTGAAAACTCATCCTCAAGTTAAAAAATGAGGATAGAGTCCCTTACAAAATTTGAAGGTAGATTTACATAACACTAATTACTCTATAAATGACTCTTGAGTACTATAGTGGTGTTTTACAAAAATGACACATTCATGACATGACAAACTTTACAATACAAAAACAAAATTTGGTGAAGCTGAATATAGCCTTATGTTGTTCTAGGTGGCAGTGGCTCTTCCATTGGTTGCTTCCTCTTATCATTAGGCTTCTAAAATCTATATTAGTTTAGGGGTGCTTGAAGTTTTTCTTCTTTTGTTCTAGGGTTGTGAACCATCCATGTTGATGAACCAATGTTTGATGAAGTCAGCACATTCCACGAACATGCTAGTTGTGAAAACATTTAATTAGCTTTAACATACTGATGAGCGGCGAGGTACCCCTACGTCCAATCTTATGAATCACTAACGTGTTCATGTGCAATCTAGTCAAATTCCGTGGACCTATAGTTCACTAATGCACTAATTCTCTAGGAAGTGAAATGGGTATTGAGAATGTTCGTTGTCTTCTCAACTATGCTTGTGAAGCTCAAGGATATGGTTTAAGTGTAATTGAGGCACATGATTTTTATCATTTTTATGTTTTATAAATTTAATCATCTACAACAAGAATGAAAGGTAGAGTAATTTAAAATCTAATTTATCTACTGCCTAGCTAGCCTAACACAAGTACCTGTTCCCACTTTCCAAACACATCCTGAACACGTATAGTGTTGTTGGGCTACCAAACGTTAAGAGTTTCTAGGTTACCAAGTGCTACACGTATGCTCTAGGTGGTTGTGCTTGTGTTCATTAACAGCTTGAAATTAATTGCTTAATTAAAGTGCATTAAAGTGAAGTGTATGAAAATAAAATGCATCAAGGAAACATTTAAGTTATTCTCAGTGTTGCAAGGATGATTAAAAGGGTTCATTTTTATTCCCGTCACACTGATGTGCTCAGGTACATTAGTGTTTGAATAAAGATTTGTACACACTTAGACTCCTGCTGCAAGCACTCAGAAAATATTCTAACTTTGGAGAAAACAAATTGCAAGAGCTTCGCTATGCTACAACAAAAACTATCTGAAAATCGTGAGCCCAAGCATCATATTTATAGGTTGGCATATACCTTGTGATATCAGATACTCGACATCACGTCTTGAGCTTTGACATCGAGTATTCGATGTTGAGGCTCTGATATCGGATATCCGGTATTAGAGCCAGTCAAAACATGATTCATCACACCTTCACGATTGAATGAAAACTCATCCTTGAGTGAAGAAGAGGAGGAACAAGTTCTTTACAAAATATTGGAAAGGTATGGGATTATTGACTAACATACAAACTAACTCAGATGGAACAACAAATTCTAAGTGCTCAAGTGTATGGAGTTATAATCTTTACAAAATTTGGTGTTCATGATAAGAGAAGAGAACACCCTAGATAAAATTGACATCCAATGCCTCTTGGTAGTTGAAGAGCAAGAGAGAAGATCTAACAATCATGAATGGTCCTCATTGTGTGGTATTGCATCATCCTTGGTGAAGCTAGTTCTGCTTTCAGTCCATGCTTCCCATTGCAATCACAACAAAATCATGAATTAGTATGCAATGTGTAACACATAGCTATTAAGTATCTTGTCTCGTCGATTCATTCCTTTAGGAGTGTTAGTAGGAAGATTGACAAATAGGGTAAAATAGATAAAGCGGTCCATTAAATTTAAAAAAATTTTACACAAGGAAATATTTGAAGAGGGTGTAAGAATTCACAACAATAAAAAGGAAAGTTCACTGAAAAATGTTGTGAAGATGTGCATAATTGGATGTTATTGATGAGGTAAACAAAAGGATTTGATTATAAGAGTGTCTAAGGATAAAGAACCTAACTAACCTAACCAAAAAATATGCAAGTGGGTCTTCCCCAAAGCAAGCATAAGCCTTTTATTGCCCTTGCATAACTTCAAATCAAGGAGCTCATGGGTCCTATGGATGATTAATGGTTATGGAAGGTAAAGTACAAAAACCTGGAAGAAACTACCTAAGAATTTTGACACATCAAATTAGGACATCAAACAAGAACATGAAACCAATAGTGAGGTGAAACATGGAAAGCATAGATGGATGAGAGAGAGAGTGGAATGGAGTTCTTGATTAAGGTCACATGAAGTTCCCTTGTAAATTTTATGGTTAAATGACTTGATAAGATCCATCCTTAGTCCAGACCAAAACCAACCATGTTTAGTGACTTCACATTGCCATTCTAAGACCCGTCCACCCCCAGAGACAAGAGCGCTTTCACAGAACAACTATCGTTTCTTATTAGAGAAGAAAAGAGAAGTAGGAAGTGAGGAAGGGCCTTAGTAGGAAGGGACCTTTAGGCATGGGTAACATGTCTTTCTAGTCCCATAACCAGTGCTTGTAGCCCCATTTATTTTGTGTAAGGGGTGTGCTTTGAATTCACATTGTTGATTTTGTTTTAAAATGGAAATCACACCATGCAAAGACTTATTCATTTATTGTGTCTAAGGGGTGTGCCTTGAATTCCCATCAATTTTTTAGAGAATCACACCATGCAAAAACTTATTCAACTTCCTTTTATTGGTCAACACGAACGATAAGAAATCCATGAAAACACACATGCACCCAAGTAAGTAGAAAGGCATAAAGAATACTGAATCCCCTTGAAGTCGCACCCTGTTCAAACCTTTGAATCTTTTCCAATTTTGAAAACTATCAAAGTCACAAATTTGTTATAGTTTTATTAATGAAAGAGGGACTGCATGTTTCTAGAACAAGGAAAATCATAGAGTGTGTGAATGGATGGATGTTGTGGATTAACTGCCTATTGCATGAAAAAGAAACCATGTTCTAATCATCAGTAACAAAATTCAAAGCTAGAATTCAGACACCAACAATCAAATAACAACATAGTACATACCACCATCAAGCAACAAATTACCACTATGCCTAGCACTTATTAACAAAAAGTTAGAAAATCACACCAGAATAAAAGAAAATATAAAAGAAAGTGTAAAATATTTAAGACAACAAATGTACTAATGATGTAAAACAAAAATTAGAAAAGATTAATAACATAAAAACAAGAAGATGTAAAATAAAGAATGTGTAAAACAAACATGTGTAAAATAAAAAGGGTGAAAAACTAAGGAGCTGCTTATATAGTTAGCATAGATGGCCATCTCCCTCACGACTAAGTTGAAAGGAGGAGATCCGAAATATGGAGGGTGGTTATCCATCCGATGAGGTGTTTATTGTATTTGCTGGCTTATGCTCGTGGAAAGGTTTGAGTTGTTGTATGTTGACTAGCTATTTCTTGTTTGGGCTTTTAGGTTTATAGATCATCATGACGCCAAGTAGAAAAGTTTTATAAATTATATAAGGTCCTTCCCACAATGTTTGAAACTTAATTCATTGAGGTACATGTGTGAGATTCTAGTAGAGAACCTTATCTTGTAGTTGAAATTTGACTTTCCTGATTTTAAGGTCATGGCAATTTTTGTTGAATCCCTTGTGTAACTTGTTAGATGATAGGGCCACCAATTGGTTTTTGTGTAGCAAGTTGAGACTCATTAACCTTTCTTTTTGTGTTAGACTCAAGTCAAGGTCAAGGTCATAAGTTGTTGAAAGTGTACAGAGCTCACATGGAATAGAAAGTGTTGGTAATTTTCCCTACACAAGCTCATAGGGAGAATAGCCTATAGGAAGTTTCCATGTTGAGTGGTAGGCCCAAAGGGCATTGCTGAGTTTCATGCTCTAGTCTTTTCTATATTTGCTAACAGTTATTGTTAGAATCCTTGTGATTTTCCTATTGGTAACCTTAGCTTGACCATTAGCTTGGGGGTGGTACGTGTTGTGAATTAATGTTCAACCCCCAAGTGTTGCATGAGCTTTCGAAAGGTAGTGCCTATAAAGTGAGTTCCATTATCAGAAATTAATGCATGTGGCACACCAAACCTGTTTAAAACATTTTGTTGTACAAACTGAGTAGCAGTAGAAGATGTACAGTTGATGATGGCTACTGCTTCTACTCATTTTGTACAATAGTCAATAATGACTATGATGTATGCCTTTCAATTTGACATGGATGTGATGGAACCCATGAAGTTAATGCCCTAGATGTCAAAGGGTTCTAGTGGTTGAATCCATTATTGAGGTCCCTCCATTCGAATAGTCATTCCACCATCTCGTTGGCATCATTCACAAGAGTGAGCATATTGATGAGCATCCTTGAAGACTGTTGGCCAATATTACCCTACCATTAGGATTTTAATGGTTGTGTGTCTTCCAACATAGTGGCCTCCGCAAGGACCTTCATGAGCGTCTTAGAGAATGCGCAGTTGATCAGCATTAGGGACACACCATTAAATCAGGCCATCGATGCATACCTTATAAAGGTGTTCATTGATCTCCATGAAGCATATTACCTGGTGAAGAAATTGTTGTTTTTTCTAGTGGTCCAACCCTTATGGCATCTCTTGGGTGAGAAGATAGGTTAGAATGCCATCATATCATTTAGGCTCATTGGGCAATTGTTTAGTTGTAGCCCCAGCAAAGAGGAGTTCATTAGGAAACATATTAGATAGTGGGCTTTCTTCCTCTTTGTTGTCCCATCGTAACCAAGATAAGTAATCAATGACCACATTCTTAGTGCCCTTTCGATCTACTATCGTGAGGTTGAATTCCTCTAAGATCACTAGCCACCGTATGACACGGGGGTTCATCATTGGCTTGTTCATCAGGAAGCAGATGGCATTGTGGTCTATGTGCACAAACATTTTGTATCCAAGCACATAATGCTTGAACTTTTCTAGAGCAAACATCACTGCAATCAGTTCTTTTACTATAGTGGTGTAGGTCAATTGTGCATCCACAATGCTTCGACTAGCACAATGGATGTAATATGGACGTTTCTTATCATCCATCCACATAAGCACAACTCCCAAGGCATAATTTGATGCATTTATCATAACATGAAATGGTCTGGACCAGTCAAGTGCTTGTAGGATTAGAGTTTCTACAAGTTTTTCTGTTAGTTGTTGAAATTCTTGTTCACATTCTGTGATCCAAACAAATGGAGCATCTTTCTTTGTTAGCTCCACCAATGGTTTTGCAATCTTAGAGAAATTCTTTATGAATCATTAGTAGTAGCCAGTATGTCCAAGAAATGATTGAACATCTTTGACAATTTCTGGTTGGGGGGTTATTCCTTGGATGACCCTTATTTTTTTAGGGTCAACCTCAATTTCTACTTGTAATATTCTATGCCCTAATACAATGCCTTCCTAGATTATCAGGTGACTCTTTTG
Source organism: Gnetum montanum (assembly GCA_015680685.1). Lineage (NCBI taxonomy): Eukaryota > Viridiplantae > Streptophyta > Gnetopsida > Gnetales > Gnetaceae > Gnetum > Gnetum montanum. The sequence continues at coordinate 436,881 of MNCI01014449.1, forward strand.
CCAATTGAGCCTGAGGTTTCTCTCAATACATCATTTTAGTACTTGCTCAAGGTAGTCCAGGGCTTGCTCAAATGTAGCTCCATAGGTGGAGAAGTCATCTATGAAGACTTCCACACCACTACTAATTTATTGTTGAAAAATGCTTAGAACCAGGCATTGAAAGGTAGCAAGGGTATTGCACAGACCAAAAGGCATCTTGCGATATGCAAAAGTTCCCTAGGAACTTGTGAATGTTTTTTTGGCTTAATCTTCAGGCTTGATCTAGATTTGGTTATAACCACTACAACCATCCAAAAAACTGTAGTAGTAACGCTCAGATATTGTGTCTAACACCTGATCAAAAAATGACAATGGAAAATGGTCCTTGAATGTTGCCATATTCAACAGCTGAAAATTGATGCAGACCCTCCACTTGCCACCTTTCTTGGGTACAATAATGGGTGGACTAAGCTACTCACTATAGGAAATGGGATAAATAAACCCTACTTTAAGGAGTTATTCAATTTCCTCTTTGATGATCTACTTTAGTTTGGGATTCAATTGCCTTTATGGCTATCTCTTTGGCTTCATGGCCGAATCAGTGTAGATGCGATGCTAGCATATCCTAAGATCAATCCTTGTGAGTTCAAGATATGACCAGGAAAAAGCTCTTAACCATTTTTAAACCACATTCAACAACATCATTTTCTGTTCTGGAGCAAGATTTGCATTGATTATGACTAGCTTTCCATTCTTCAAGAACACATATTCCATGTTGGCTGGTAGAGGTTTTAGTTCAAGGGGCTATTGCTTGAAATTTTCAGGAATTTCCAACTCTTCCCAATCGGTATCATCATTTGCATCATTAGAGAGTTGGGTGTGAACTTGCTCTAGTTCATTCATGCCTATGACATATGCGTATGTCAGGCTCTAAGTTGGTTCCATTCAAAGTGTGCTACTCTTAGAATTAGCAGTTAGCCACTGAGTGCCCTCCTATGTTGTGGCTACTATGTACAGACACCTTTGAATTTCTACTTTCGATACACACTACTTGCATGTAAAAATGGATTCTTGTTTGGCTATCCAAAGCTTTTACACACAATTGCACCCTGTATTGTTGTACGTGATGCATGGATCTTGCTTTTTCTCAATCGTTCCAAATGCATTTTCTTTGGATATTTGCAAGGAAAGATCTTGGATGCCCATCCTAGCATCAACAGTGTTTAGCCATGCCCTTCCCATGATGATTGGGAAGTCCCCTTTGCAGTTCTCCACTTTGATCACTAGGAAATTAGCAGGATAAGACCACCCATAGAAAGTAGTTATGATGTCTTCTACCAATCCTAATCAAACAATGATAGATTGGTTTGCCAATTCTAATTTGATATTGCTTTTTCTTTAAAGGAGGTAGGTTCCATGCAATATACATCTCATGAGAGATGAGATTGACACCAGAACCTAAGTCAAGAAGAGCTTTACATGGTTTGTTCCTAGCAATCTACAAATAGATCAAAGGACTTCCAAGATCTGCTAACTTCCTAGGAAGGTTTCTAGCATGGATCCAATTAGATACAATGTGAGTAAGCATCACAATGTGGATCCTGGGTGATGTTTTTCTTGAAGGGGACTCAAAAGAATTTGATACAGAGGAATAGGGTTGTCAACTACAAGTGTATTTGAGCGCTTAGGTGGACTACATGGTCGGAAGAAAGGTCTTTTCTTTGACTAAGTATTTGAACCACTCGATTGATGAATCGGTTGTAGATTAACGATCTTGGTAGCATTGCATTGTTGCGATTGAGTTGAGAATTCATCCTACATAGGTGGAGTAGGTGGTAGCTATGCAGCTAGAGGAGGAAGATGTGTAGGAACAGAAGGAGGATAAGGGTACAAGGTGGTATCCCTTATTACATGTGGAGAATGAGTTTGATAATAATCAGTAGGATGGTAGTTAGATTGGAAAGTAGAAATGTGACTGGAGGAGTCATGTAGAGATAGGGGTTGTTAAATGTAGTACCCATAGGGATCATGTTGTCGATAAGGGTATTGTTGCCTTGGTGGTGCCAACACCCATGATTGTGGTTGCTACCACTATTGATATTGCTCATATGGTTATGGTGGAGTTCCACTTGGATAATACTATTGTGGTTGATGAAACTACCTAGAATTACCTTGAAGATAAGGTAATCTTCTAGATGGCTACCTTTGTATTAGTTGTAGATTCAATGCATACAACCTAGACTTCTATAAGTGTGACACTATGGGAAAACATCCCTTAGGATGTTCATACTAGTAGATGTCACACCCATCATCATCATCTGATTCACTTTTCGCAACTTCTTCTATTGTAGCAATCTTACCCTTACCTTTTTGATAGGCACATTCAACTTTCTTATGCCTCCTGCGCTCACGATCACTACCTTGTTCCTTAGAATCTTCAACAATTTTTAGGATAGCTTGAAATCTGCTATCCATAGAGTTCCATAACTGATCAACCTTGACCACAATTTTAGATTAAAAGTTTTGAAGTGACAAGGCTTTTCTATTTGCCACCTAATTAAGTGTTGATTCTTCCTCACTATCACAAAATTGAACCTCTCTCTTGTGAATGGAAGGATCATAGTTATATTTTTCTGCACTTTCTCGTTTTCTTAATTCACCTTCCTCTTTAGCTACCTATGTAAGTAATCTTTAAATTTGATGGGCACTTAATTCTGATAGTCACCCTTGGGCACAAACACCAAGGGTTTCCTTTGTTTCAAATCAAAGCCCATCTACAATGTGGCAAAGTTGATCTAGTTGAGAATAACCATGATTAAGATATTTGTGCATTAAGGAATAGTATCAGCTGATGGTGGCATCCAAGGGTTTGTGTGTTCCTTGTTTTCATCTTTGGATCTACCTTCTCAAGTTGGACACTTTGGAGTATGTTTGACATTTTTCATTGAACAATTTAAGCATTGTACTCCATTGTCTGATAGATTTTGGTTTTGAGGACCAGTACCAGTTTTCTGCTTCTTTAATGAATGTTTGTGGGAACAACTTAAGTTTTTGCCACTTATTCTCTATATTTTGAAAGGCACATGCATCTTGAAAAGCTTGGAGATGGTTTTGTGGATCTGAGTTGTATCCCCCTTCAAACCAAGGGATATTTCTCATGTCTAGCCTTTTGATCTAACTGTCCTTCACATGCCTTATTGGAATTCGTACTACCTCTACGATGTTTAGCATACTCTAGGTAGTAAGCAAAAGCTCATCGAGGCCTTGATTCTAGTGACTACAATGGCCTTTACTACCCCTTCATTCATGGCATTGCATCTCTCTTGAATGCTCACACCCCTGGTCTTGCCTTTCCTGATGATCCCTTTGATCATTTCAATCCCATTGGTCACCTTCATCATGGTCACGCCCTCTATGGTTGCAATCAAAGCTAGAAGAAGAAGAGGATGATGAGGAAGGTGAAGAGAAAGGAGAACTAGCACCATCACAGTGCCTACTACCATCTCTTTGGTGATCGTGACCATGATCACGATCTTTTTTCTTGTCTACATCCCTACCTTGGCTTGCCTCTTTGGATCCTTCTTTGTCATTGGATCCATTCTTACTAGAACCAAGATTGTAAATCATGGATTGCAAGTTCTAGTTTTGACCTCCTTCACCAAAGTCAAAGAGAGATTTCACTAAATGGAAAACCCCAAAGAAGGGTTCTCCTTCATCTTTTTGGTATAACAGGAATGGGGAATCATTAAACCCTTTTTTCTTTGTAGATTCATAATGATGTTCTAACTGGTGATCCCTAAGATGTTGTGCCTTAGTGAGATGATAATCCCTGACATCACTATCCTACACTACATACTTAGCATAAAGTCCTTGGAGACCCCATCGTATAAGCATTTGTTGGAGAATTGTAGGAATGGATTGATCGAGCGGCAACACAATGTTGTCCTCCATGTCACGCCATTGCAACTGTTCATCTTGATGTAGGATGAAGGTGAAATTTGATCCATACTCATTAGGATGAGCATATACCACTCGATATTGTTGAGGCACTGGTGGATGTACTTTGTCAGACTTGGCGAAGAATTGCTCCTGTGAGAAGAAGACATTTTATGTTAGAAAAATAAAAATGTAGTGTGCTTCTTAGAATTGTTGTAGTAATCTTAAAATGTAATATGACTCTAAGGTTCATTTCAAAGATTTGAATAATTTTCACTAAATCCTAGATAGTGCACAAAACAACCAAAAGGTCCCTGGTAATGGTGACAATGATGAGCGGTGAGGTACCCCTATGTCCAACCCTACGAATCACTAAGGCATTCATGCATGATCCGGTTGAATTCCCTGGACCTATAGTTCACTAGTGCACTAATTCTTTAGGAAGTGAAATGGATGTTGAGAATGTTTGTTGTCTTCCCAACTACACTTATCAAGCTCAAGGATATGGTTTAAGTGTAATTGAGGCACATGATTTTTATCATTTTTATGTTTTATGAATTTAATTGCCTACAACAAGAATGAAAAGTAGAGTAATTTAAAGGCTAATTCATCTACTGCCTAGCTAGCCTAACATAAGTAATTTTTTCCACTTTCTAGACACATCTTAACATAAGTACTTTTTTCCACTTTCTAGACACATCTTAAACACGTATAGTGTTGTCAGGCTACCAAACATTAAGCGTTTTTGGGTTACCAACTACTACACATATGCTCAAGGTGGTTGTGCTTTTGTTCATTAACAACTAGAAATTAAATGCTTAATTAAAATGCATTAAAGTGAAGTGCATGAAAATAAAATGCATGAATATTAATGCATCAAGAAAACATTTAATCTATTCTTAGAGTTGCAAGGATGATCAAAAGGGTTCATTTTTATTCCCATCACACTGCTGTGCTTAGGTACATTAGTGTTCAAACAAAAATCCGTACACACTTAGACTCATGTTGTGGGCACTCAGAAAATATTCTAACTCTAGAGAAAAAAAATTGCAAGGGCATCGCTATACTATAATAAAAACTATCTAAAAATCATGAGCCCAAGCACTATATTTATAAGCCAGCATATACCCCACGATATTGGATATTCAACATTACATCTTAAGCTTCAACATCGGGTATTCGATATCGAGGCTTTGATATCAAAGCTAGTCAAAACATAATTCATCACATACCATGCCACAAACTATCGCCTTTCTTCTTCAAAAGCTCTGGCCTTCTCTCTTAATTCATGGTAAGTTGTTAATCTTCTGGCTAGGTGTATTACTACATCTTTTTGCCCTTAGTAGCTAGCCTTAATTACTTCTAGCTTTAAGTTTGCTACTTGAACTTTTTGTAAAGCATCCTTGTGATATGCAAACTCCTTCTCATGCAAGGCATATGTGGCTGCTACTTTTTATTCAAGCTTAATTCTGGGCCTACCTATTGTCAACATGGCTAAGTTATCATAATGAAGGTTTGCTAATCCCATGTATTCTTTTAACTCCTCTATCTGCAAGTCTTTATTTTTCACTACTTTATAGGTGTGGGCCATGTTGTCCAAGATGGGTTGCCATTCTAGATTTTGTGCTGACATAGAATTAATTCTAGCCTTTGCCATCTATATCTCTTTCTCATTCATTTGTTTATACATTCCCACCTAATTTCGGAAGTGTTCCTTGAGTCATTCATGCTTCTTTGCCTCATTTTGGCATGCGCTAACTTCGATGGCTAACTTTTTTCGAATGGTGCATACCTCCTCCATGAAGGGGATTCTATTTTCTATTGTGAGATAGCTCATATCCTGGTTGACCCTCATCAACTATTCCCTTAGCTAGTGGATGCTTTCTTCCAAAATATTCTTCTATTTTTCAACAATGGTCAACCACATGTTATCTGTAGCGAGTTATTTATTTTCCTCTTGTAAGGTAGCAAGTGCTTTAGCATGGTCATATGTTTGGGCATTGGCCATTGAAGCATCCTACACTATTGTTTCTTTCTCATGTTCCATCTCTTTATTGTTCTTAAGGAGGTAACTGATTTGCTTAGTTTTGAATTATTCTAGATGTTTTGGTGTAATGAACTGAGTTGGATCTCTTCTTTTTGCTCTTAGGACTATGAGCTTTTCTTGTAATCTACGAAGCTCATTCTTAGCATGCTCTACCCTAGTTTTGACCATGATCAATTTTCCTTTGGTGGTAATCAATTTGGACTATGTTGCAGTGACATCACTAGGAATGTTGAAGAGATTTGTCATAACTTGTCATATTTGCAATAGTCTATCTAATACATCTTCATGTTCTGTAGGAGTCATAGAGGTACCAACTAACATTTAAGCATCTTTGATTCTAGAAATATCACCTGGTGGCACAATAGGTACATTGAAAGATTCTTTAATGTAATTCGTGATCACTTCTATGGCTCTTGCTTCATCATGGTGTTGCATGATCACAATTGTGGCTCCTTCTCCAGGTTCAAGCACCACTCAGAATGATGTGGTGTTCTCGAAAATTTATTGTGATGATTGGGCCTCATTTCCTGACTACAATGATATTTGTTTATTAGTAGGATTTGCTGAGATGGTTGGCCTAACTACATCATCAATTCCTTTAAATAAATTGACGTCTTTCCTACTTTCCTAATTGATGGTTTCTACAATTTGCTTCATATGACTCATTGAAGGCATATAATCTTGTGGTGACGATGGTGGAACTTACAGTTGTTGTTATTGTTATTTTGTGGTTTGGGTAGTCTCCTCAGTGCCTAGTTGTTCTTTTGTTTGGTCCTTTTTGGGAGGCACAACTTGAGCATTTTAGCATAGGAATTATTTTATGCCTTCCTTAATGCATCATTTGTATACTTGTTTGCATAACTTCTAGATAAGACAAGGGAATGGAATTGTTAACTTCCCTACCTTCTTCTCTTTGAATTACCTTTGGATTTTTGTGAAGTAAACGTGAGTGATGTTTACATTGAACTTTCCCATTAATATTGCGCTATCTCTAGCTGCATATGTAGAGATTCAATTCAATCTCTTGGTAGGAAACATGTGATAAGTGCCAATTTTAAAATAGATCTTTTCCTCTATAGTCGATTCACTATATTTTTTATTATCCTTGTCGTACACTCAATGCAAACATAGCTTCCTGGAATCTGTGTCAGATCTTGTTAATATGTGTGTCACCTTTGCTCCTTCATTGGGCACATTTAGTACCTCTTTAATTGCCTTAACTAAGTAAGACACTGAGATCCCTTCAATTTTTACTATAGCATTTGCTTCTCGATTCTACCAAAACTAGGGTGTTTCTCCTAAATACCACTTCCCATTTGTTGTCATAGTAAGCTACAAAGGAGATGACTGAAGTTGGGCCTTAACACCTTTTGGAGAAAATTCCAAAAATGGACCAAAATTAAGTTCCAGAATTACTATTGACATGATGGATTTTTCTTGAATAGCCTAAAGGCATTCAAGTGACACTATGAGTTGTTGTCCTTAGTTGGGCTCTTGTGGAATGTCTGCTTTTGCTTGAGTAGATTGCTTTGTCTTAAGAGTTTACTAATGAATACTGAAGGATTTTCATTTCTTCTCTCCTTGTTCTACTTGTGGGTTTTTCTTGCTCACTTGTCCACTTCCACTACCTTGTGGTCTTTTGCTTGCCTATTGTGAAAGTTCTCCTTCTATTCCTCTTTTTAGGGCCATTTGCAATCAATCAAGAATTTGGAATTACTAGAGTATTCTCATAAATGAGCAACAATTTGGTATCTTACTCATACACTTAGTCATATCAAGTTCTTAGTTCATTATGATCACAGAGTTAGAAAATTTTTTCAGGAACAACCCTATTAGTATTTTTCTATGGTGTAAAATGAGTGGTATGATCAATTAGGAGTCTTCTTAAAGTTGTTTTGGCCTTAACATGAGTGATTTACTTTAAAAAATTCTTGATATGTCCCTTTAAACTTACCCTTATAATGCCTTTCAATTGTTAGCAATTTTCAAAAACTCAATCACATTTTCCTTACTAACATCCCCCCATGACTAAGATGATCACTTCAAGATCATGTAGATTCAAAAATCATGAAAATCATAGTAATAATGCAAGTTATGGGCACTAGAAGATGGGGTGTTAGAGCGTTGAGTGGCAAAGAAAAATCGACAATAATTCTTCTTTTATGAAAATTAAAAATGAAATTTTTTCTAACTTCCCCACGCTATATATACTATTTATATATATGGTATCATAAATATGACATCGTAAATGCAATATCATAGGTGCTTGCAATATTAAAACTACGATGTCACCTTAGAAAAAATCAATTTTTCTTAAGGTTATTCATGGAAAAAATTGAGTCCCATCAGATGGCTAGAAGATATACATCATGTTGAAAGGGTTCTAAATTGGAGATGATGCTCTAGTTGTGAAAAATAAGCATTGAAATTCTTATGATTAAGGAATCTCAGGCTATGAAAGTGTCTGAGGTGTTGATGGAATGAATGAGATAGACAATGGTGTTGTGTCATTAGAATGGATAGTGTGAATTATATGAGAAGTGTTTATTTCATTTATCAGAATTAGAAGGCTCAAGATGATGTGGAATTGCTTGGTAGCTATAAGATACAATAGTTATACAAGTGGGTCCTCCCCAAAGCAGGCTCTAGCCCTTAATGCCCTTTTTTAACCACACCTAAAAGTGTCCTTAGGCACTTAAGAAGTTGAATGTAACACATACCTATTTAGCAAGACACACATGTTAGTACCACCAAATTGGGAAAATAACTCTATGTTATACAAAATCATAAGTTATGACTATTCAAATAGTGAGATGAGATGGACTTAGAAGGGATTGCAAAAATTGAGATGTGAGGTGTCTTACCATAGGCATAATGAATTTTTGTGTTTTATTAGTGGTTAAAGTAATCATTAGCCTTTCTATCTAAGATTCAAACAAAGTCTAGATCACATTTTAGTGACATCACATTGTTTCATCTCTTGGAATTACAATCATAAGACTATCAATGTTACAAGGGGTATTATCACTTGGCATATTGTCCAAGGAAGTTTGTTAGATCTTGGCACTTTATTTTTATTTTAAAATTTGAAAAATTGCCTACCTTCAAGCATGGGTAACATGTCTTTTTAGTGAGATCCCCAGAAATTTATTTTGTGCTCTTTTATTATTTAATTATGTCAACCTTTTAAGGTAGCACTTATTTAACTCTTACTTCCATTTTTTGTTAGATCTACAAGGATATAATACAACCTTAACTACATTATAGAATTCACAATAATAATCCAAAAAGAATCCACACGTTCCCTTGATGTCACATCCTTTTTATTCCCTCTTGGTTCTTCACTCTTTAATCTAGGCATAATGCTCACAAGTTTATTTTTAGTTTGTATGATGGAAAAGAATGTCATTATGGCCATGGTAAGAACCTCTTATTAATGGAATGGATGGATGGATGATGTGGGCTCACTATGTAAATAATCAATCTTTTATGACTTGATATCATAAAGAAATCTTCACCTTATTGGACTACATCTTCCTTTATTTGAATATATTTTATTAACAATCAAAATTATTTACAAAGGGTTCGAAAACAAAGTATAAAAGAAATGGAAAAGATAGAAAAAATTATGAAAAAGTATAAAGATTAAAAAGTATTTAAAGAATTGAAAAATGTGAAAGAATATGAAAAATTGAAGAAATGGAAAAGTATAAAAGAATAAGGAAATGTTAGAGAATGAAAAAATATGGAAAGAATTGTAAAACAAAAAATAGAAAAATCACTTATTAATTCAGAAATCAAAGTAAAGTATCTACCCCACAACTGATCTCATGGGCAAGTGTTTAGAAAATGCTTCCTAAATCTCCTAGGTCATACACTGTAGGTGGTTCACCTACCATCTTTAGTGATGTAACTTTTCTATCATGATATTCTAAATCCTTGTTCTCTTTTCCTTCTAGTGTATGATCATGAGTTATTAATTTTGTTTTTGGGTTCTTAGTTGAAGTCATTTTCTTAGTTTGGAAATTAATAAGTGTTTTGGATGTTTCCATGGATGTGTTAGATAAATTAAGGTTCTCAGTTAGTGGCCATGAGGTGTCTTTTGATTTTGTGGCCTCTACTCTTTTGGTTACACACACTGGTTATTTATTGCTGTTGTTCTGGACTGGAATGGTAACTATGTTGACATTCTAGAGTGTCAATCCACGATTGCACCCTTTACTTTCAATAGTTATGCATGGAATTCATTGCATGTCTATGGCTCCATGTGCGTCTTCCTTAGAAATCTCAATCAACAAAATCTCTCATGCTTAGCTTAGTGTTGATTATGCTAAGCCATGCCCTCCACATGATTATTGGAAATTTCTTATCAGCATCTTTTACTTCAATTTCTAGAAAGTCTGTTGGATAGGACCACCCATTAACAGTGGTCACTACATCCTCTATTTGCCCCAAAGAAGTGATGATAGATTGATTTGTAAGCTCCAACCTGATGTTTCATTTATTGAATGGTGGTAGGTTTCATGCTTGATATGTTTTGCAAGAGATCAAATTCACTCCAAAACTTGAGTCTGACAATGCATTGCATGGTAGATTTCTAGCTACTCATAGATAAATCAAAGGAATTCCTGGATCAATTCTCTTTGTAGGAAGTGGTCCTACCTTGATCTATTCTATAACAATTTTAGTAAGCATAAGAGTTTGAATATTTAGACTTGATGAAGATGGAAGCTTGTTAACATTGAGAAGATTTGTTTTAGGAGAAGATGGTCTTGATGAAGCTCCAATTCTACCAACCTTCTCTAGAATTATCCTAAAGGAAGGATGTTTCTTTGTTTAGTCCTTAGCATTGTTGGTGAGATCCTCCACTTGCATATTTACTACCTTTGCAACTTTTCTCTACTATGGTCATGATTGAAACTCTCCTTGCATCACAAGTGGTGGGTTTGGTGGTAAAGGATTTGGTTTGGGATTTGGAAAATTAGTTGTTGTGGATGCACATACAAGTCTAAATTGGTCCTTGGTGGTGTTGATCAATGGTGTTCTAGCGAATAGTACTATGGGGTATGAATAGTCACATTTGCTAGTGAGATAAGGATTAGGTTGTCAATATGAATACTATTGACATGATAGTGGTATGGCCCATGATTGAGGCTACTACCAGTACTGATAATATTGCTCTTGCAACTGCGGCAAAGCTCCACTATGATAGGACATTAGTTGAAGGTTCAGTTGGTAGTTACCTTGAGGATAATGTAAAAATTTGGATATTTGCTTATGAAAAAATTTGGGATTAAGTGAGGATGCCTTTGTTTCTTGGAGATGCGCCATAACCAAACAACATACCTTAGGGTGTTTGTACTAACACACAATACAACCTTCATCATTTGTAGAGCTGGTATCTAAGACCTCAGCTATTGAAGCAACTTTGGCTTTACATCTAAGTTCTCTCTTCTTTCTTTTGTCTCTACCTCTTGCAAAGGCTTGCTCTACTCTTTCCTCCACAATCTTTAACTTTATTGTACACCTTTCATCAACTAAATCCTACATTTTTGCTACCTATGCTATTACATCAGTAACAGATTTTTGGATTGCATCTCTTTTAGGATTACCTAGTTCAAGGTTTCTTCCTCGTGGGTATCACACACTCATGCATCTCTCTTTCTTATTGATGGATTCCTATTATACTCTTCAACTAATTCTCTTTTTCTGAGTTCACCTTCTTCTTTTGCCACTTGATCAATCAATCTTTGAATACGATGGGTGGCCAATTTTGATAATATTTGTTAGGTGTAAACCCCAAGGGTATCTGTAGTTTTACTTATTAGCCCATCTATGATGTTCCTCAACCGTTCCTTTGATGAAAATCAGTGGCTTGGGCATTTATGTAACAGTGAATAATATGTGCCCATTATTGCATTAAGGGTTTCATGAGTCCCTTGTTTCCAGTTCTAGATTTGTTTTTTTAGATTTGACACTCTTAAATAGGTCTAATATTTATCATTAAATATTTCAAGCATGGTACTCTAGTGTATGATGGATTCAAGTTCTAGTGACCTATACCAGCTTTCTACTTCCTTTACAAGTGTTTTAGGTAATAGCTTCAATTTTTGCTAATCACTCTCTATGTTTTGAAGGGCATAGGCATTGTGGAATGCTTGAAGGTGATGTTGTGGATCTACGTTGTAACCACCTTTAAATCAAGGCATATTGTTCATATCTAGCAATTTGATTCAACTATTTCTTACATGCCTAGTTAGTATGTAGACAACTTCCTAAATATTTATCATGCTTTGGGTTGCCATTAGGTGTTCATCATCATGATTGGGTTTGTATTCTTTGTTGTAGTGGTGACCCCTTCTATGCTTCAGCCTCTCTTGATTCTCTCTTTTGTCTATTCTTCTTCTTCATTCATACTCTTCATCTTCTAAAACAGAGTACCTTGAATATATGTCATGATGGCCATGAGTTCATCTTCCTTCCCTATCAGATTCCCTATACTTATTTCTTCTTCTATCAAAGTCCTCCAACAATTATGATGAGGTAGACAATGTGGTAGGAGAATGGTGTTAGTAGGTTTTCCTTTCGTGACTCTTGTATGTCTCTCTATAAGATTTAGTAGGATACCTTGGCCTAGAGTCCCACTTGTATCTTGAGTTAGTAACCTCCCTCTTGTGTATCTCTACTAGAGTAGAATGAAGTTGGGCTTTGATATGTTCCTCTAGTCTAGTGATAGGTGTCTTTGAAGGCTCCTCATGGTTCTGATGGAGTTGTTTTGAAATGAATTGATCAACATCAAGTTCTTCTATGACAATAGAAGTGTTAGTCTACTTCCCTTTGCTATGTATATGGTTGATCTCCATGGTAGCATCTCTTCTCATCTACTCCTTTGTGGGTTCATAGGGTTTGTTCATGTGTTGAGTCACATGATACCCTTACTAAATGTGGTTCAACTGCATCCCCTTTAGAGTAGTTGGTAGCATGTTTAATGCTACACATTTTGCAGGTAAGACTATGTTGCCCTGTATGTCTCTCCACCTCATTTGCTTGTCCTGATGGAAGATGAAAGTAAAGTCTAAATGATACAGATTAGTGTGAGCATAAGTGATTCGTGTTTGCATTGGCATCCCCCATTCAGCTTCATCAACAATTCTATCACCGCTTCTTATTATCTCCTTGACAAGTGATGGTTGATCATTATGTGAATACATGTCATAGTTCTTAGACAATTTGAGTTAAGAGTATGCTTTACTTATAGTTGTTAGATTTGACTTTAACTTTCAAATACAACGAACTTTGAAAAATTAATTACTTAGTGATGAGTCATGATTATGTCAACTTTGATATTGGATATCCAATATCAGATACACGATATCGGGTCCCAAGAAGTGATGTAAGATATCTGATATTATCTCTTCCATGCTAGCCTATAAATACAACACTTGGGTGCATGGTTGGGATATAGTTTTAGTTTCAGTTTTCAATTAGCTTCTTTGTAGATTATTGATTTTCAGTCCTATTATTTCCCAGTGCATGCCTTCAGTGTGATTTTTGTAATTGTATAACATTCTTATTTGAGTGTGACGTACTTGAACATGTTACATGACCAGAAATAAAGATCAAGATTACCCCCATCATTACAACATCCACTTAGGTTTATTATTATTTTAATTATTTAAATGTTTAATTATTTATTATTTTCCCTAGTTAATATTTCCATTTATTGCCCTTTACAATTCATGTCATTAAATGAAATGAGTATAGCTAATCACGAGCACTTAAGTGTAAGTACTTGGTAACCCAGTAGTGTATTGCTTGGCAAGCCCAGTAACATACGCTTGGCAATCCCAGCAGTAGTTATATGAAGTCCAAGGTGTCTATGAACAATTGAGGATAGATACTCATCGCACATAGGCTAATTTAGTTCCTATTTTCCATTGTTTGTTAGCTTAATTAATTAATCTCTTTATCGTCATTAGGAGTAGCATAGGGTTAGATGACATCATATGCCTCACTTTGGACTAAACCATATGTGACAAAGTTACCACTAGTCCAAGTGGAAAGATAGTGAGCTATGGTTAGAGCATAATGGTTTAGATGTACAGCTAGTCCGATCCATAAAATTCGACTAGATCATGCATGAACACTTGTGATTTGTATGGTTGCACGTAGGGGTACCTCGTCGCTCATCATTGGAACCATTGCCAAGGATGGTGCTAGTTATCTAGATTAGTTATATTATACACTATCACTGTAAACACATTCATGATCAATCTTTTAGAAAATATTAAATCACACACACCATAAACCAACAACAATGTCTCTTTCACAAGGAAGGGATAATACATTGTATAGAAAAAACATTCATTGGAGAACTAATGAGATATATGGTGAAGAAGATTGGAATGACCAACCTTATGCAAGGGTTTCATATGTTCATGATGACCATGATGACACTCACAGACTACATTCATCTAAGGCAGACAACCTTGGAGGAGATGAAGCAAGTCTTGTACCAAGGAAGGCCTCAAGACCTAGGACCTCCTCGCAATATAGAAAGAATAAATAAAGGGACCCTAGGGAACATCATAGAAGCCATGTCAATCCTTCCAATTCCTCATCTTCTTCTTCCCAATCAACATCTAGTTCTAACAAAGATGAACGTAGGTATGGAGATAAAGCTTCACTATAGGATTGAAATAACTTATTTATTGCATTTAATGTTATTTATAAAAATTAAATTCTTTCGTTAGTTAATTGATGTTGATTTTATTAATTTGTTAATTTTCACAAGTAAGCACACTCAGTAAGACCACTTCAAGCATACGTGGAACACTTGGTAACCTAGTAACGACTAGCGTTTGGTAATCCCAATAGTGTTACACTAGTTCAAGATGTGTACGGAGAGTGGGAACAGATGTTGGTGTTAGGACTAGTTAGAACCTAGCAGATTAGTTAAATTAAATTAGTTACTTAATTATTTCACTTCTTCCTTTTAGCACCAAGACATAAACATAAAAAATATAAAAATCATATACCTCAAGTTTACTTAACCATATAATCGTGCCATATGAGTAAGCTTGAAAAGACAACGATCGCCTAACCCATCCTTGTTCTGTGAAGGTGCATAAGCACTTAGTCCTTGGAGTTCTATTGGATCACATGTAACACTCATATTCATATGGTTGAGCATAGGGGGTACCTCGCCACTCATCATTAGCGCCGTTACCAGGGACTTTGTTGTTTGTGCGCTAATTAGAACTTAGGAATCTTCCCATCATTGGAACAAACCCTTAGGGTTAGTTATGAAAAAAAATATAATAATACATTGCACACTGAATAATTAATCATGCCTCTTTCTTCCTATGAAAGTGCTTCACTGCCTAGGTCTGACACAATGAATAGTCGGAGGCATAGTACACATGATGATCTGCTAGTGCCCCAACAGTTTTTCTTGGTATACGCTCATCTTGATGAGTATGTACTAGACTTTACCTTTATTCTCCACCAAGATGAACAGTTGCAATGGCGTGATTTAAAGGGTAACATAGTGTTACCATCCAATCTCTCAATCCCAAGCATGCTTCTTCGTGCTCTCACACGAATTGGTATTCAGCACCTAGAATTGGAGTATGTTGTGCATGAATAAGATTCGAGAGATTATAGATCCATGGAGGCACAATGTCAAAGGGACTTGCAACAAAGAGACATTATAAATCTATGAAGGGGAAGTGGTCTTAGGATGTCCCATATGTCCTAAGTGAAAATGAGGATGGTGAACCTACCTTGGGAGGTCTTCCACAAAATGATGTTCCTCTCGTTGACTTTGGTCAAGGGGTTGTGTATCAGAATATTCACTCAACTATCCATAACCTAGATTCTGGTACCGATGGACACAAATGGTCCGAAAAAGAGACACGAACGCATGACAAATATGGACATTTTAATCGTAACCACGACTGAGGCTGCAACCACTGAAGTGAAGGTAGCAGGCACTATCATGGTGCCAATCCTCCTTTCTCTTCACCTTCATCATCTCCTACCCCCTCTTCTTTGGGATCTGAATGTAGTCGCAAAGAAAAGGATCATGAGGACAATGGTAAGAGAAATAGAGATCATAGATGAAACAGTTGAGAAAGGGGACGAGGGCATTATAGAGAAACACATCATGAAAGGAGGGAGAGTAGGAAATAGCATAGGCATCATAGATTCCATAGAGAATATGATCACGATGAACCCCTACTCGCTACCTAAAGTATGCTAGATATAATCGAGGTTGTTAGGATTCCAACAAGGCACCAAAAGGCTAGTAGGATTAAAAGATTAGGCATTAATAATATCCCACAATTTGAAGGGGGATACAACACTAATCCTCAAAATCATCTACAAGTGTCCTATGACATATGTGCCTTGCAAAATATAGAAAATGAGTGGCAAAAACTAAATTTTTTTTTATGAACATTAATCAAAGAAGCAGAAAGCTTGTACTAGTCCTTACAACCGAAATCCATTCATCAATGGAGTACCATGTTAGAGTTATTCAATGATAAGTATCAAACGTACTCCTGAGTGTCCAACCTGCAAAAGCAAATCCAAGGATGGAAACAAGGATGACACAAACCCTTGGATGTTGCCATGGGCCNTACCTTTGCCGATACATCTGATATGAACTTTTGAATGGACAAATTTTTCCTATTCACTATCTCTTCAAGTGGTGACTCTTCTTCATCCTCACAAAATCTAACTTTCTTCTTTAGGAGGGAAGGGTATCTATTGTATTCCTCCACACTTTCTCTTTTTCTTAACTCACCTTCCTCCTTGGCAACTTGCTACAACAATCTTTGTATTTGATGGGCTTTGAGCTCAGATAGCCTTCCTTGGGCATAAGTCCCAAGGGTTCTTCGCGTTTTGTGCCTAAGCCCATCTACGAGATGGCGTAGTTGTTTCCTTTGTGAGTATCCATGGCCAGGGCAACGATGTAATAATGCATAATATNTATGCCAATATGACCATCCTAAGGGATGTCGCCCAGTATTCTCACATCTAAAGGAGTCTGGGGTGTATGCACTAAATCCACGATTAAATAGATAGTAGGAACCCAGAAGGTTATCTTATCCTCAAGGTAACCCAAGGTAGTTCCACCAATATTTGATGTATTATTTGAGTGGAGCTCCACCACAATTAAGTGAACAATATCAATAATGGCAACACCAACAATTGTGGGGAATGCCACCACCACGTCAATAGTACCCTTACCATCAACTTGACCCATAAGGGTATTATGTGCAATAGCCAATCTCTCCACGTGACTCTACTAGTCACATCACTCCTCAACCTCACTACTAAGTCCATGAGTACTATAGAACTCTTTCTCCTAGGAGAGATGTTCCACAAATGTACTATTCTTCTCAT
Source organism: Gnetum montanum (assembly GCA_015680685.1). Taxonomy (NCBI): domain Eukaryota; kingdom Viridiplantae; phylum Streptophyta; class Gnetopsida; order Gnetales; family Gnetaceae; genus Gnetum; species Gnetum montanum. Next base: position 454,255 of record MNCI01014449.1, read on the forward strand.
CCAACTGCACCTCTTCCACCCTTAGCTCCATTACCACTTGCTCCAGCTGTGCAGGGTGAGCTCCTTGCCTAGCTGTAGCAATGTAACACTACAAAGGTTGTCAACCCTCAACCTACTATTGGTTCAAATAACCACACAAAGAAGAGACCTTTTTTTAGAACCAACAGTCCAACTAAGTTCTTACAACCACAAGAGGCTAATCCTCCAAATGCCTCACCATTATTTGAATCTTTGGAGCTTTCTTCAAACCAAAGACCACACTTAACACACATGGTCATGTTGACTCATGCCATTACCGATTGTATTAAAGTTGGCCATCTTCCTAGGAAATTCTTTGATCCTAGGAGTCCTCTTATATATTTACAAATAGCTGGGAATGAGCTATGCAAAGCTCTTTTGGATTCAAGTTTTGGTGTCAACTTAATCTCTCAAGAAATGTATAAGGCCTGGAACCTGCCTCTACTAAAAAAGAGTAACATTCGTTTAGAGCTGGCTGACCATTCCATCACTATCTTATTAGGACTAGTGGAGGACATTGTCACCACTACTTGTGGATGGTTGTATCTAGCCAATTTCCTAGCGATTCAAGTCAACAACTGCAAGGGGGACTTCCCAATCATTATGGGAAGAGCATGGCTAAGCATAATTGATGCACACCTAGAAATACGTGATCTTTCCCTAGAAATATTGAAGGAAAATATGTTTAAAAAGATCAAGAAGAAGAAAGTTCCATGCATCGCATACAGTGACATAGGGTGCAACTGCGTGCAAAAAGCTTGGTTTGGACAATGTTTAACATTGCTTGCATGCAACCAATGTGCAAAAATAACTAACATACAAAGATGCTTGTATGCAGCAGCCACAAGACAAGAAGGCACCTAATGGCTAATAGCTAACCAAGAGAGCAACTCAACTATATGCATGGAACCAATTGAGAGCTTAACTTGCACCTACATCGATAGCATAGACACATTAGAGCAATTCCAACTTCCAATTCCTAACATCAAAAATATCAACTAGGGGAAGTTGGAAATCCCTAATGAGCTCAAGCAAGAGCCCCTTGAGTTAAAACCATTGCCCACCAATATGGAGTATACATTCTCAAAAATGGAAAACCAGTAATCATTAATGCTAAGCTCGCTCCTCAACAAAAAGAAAGACTGCTAAATATGGTAAAAAAATGGTTGAAAGCCTTTGCTTGGTCATATCCTGAATTAACTAGAATATATTCTAGGATATTCCAACATAGAATTTACACTAACCCCTCCATGAAGCCTCAACAATAACTATAGAGGCGATTGAACCCAAAGCTTAAGCAGGTGGTTAAGGAAGAAATTGAATAGCTTCTAAAAGCTAGGTTCATCTACCCCATTACTGACAGTGAATGGGTCAGTCCCTTAGTCATTTATCTTAAAAGGGGAGGTAAATGGAGGGTGTGTATAGACTTTAGGCTACTAAACACGGTAACATTCAAAGACCACTTTCCATTGCCAATCGTCGACCAAGTCTTAGACACCATTGCAGGGCATTGCTACTATATTTTTCTGGATGGTTACAATGGATATAATCAAATTTAGATAGCACCAGAAGACCAAGCCAAGACCACATTCACAAGTCCTTGGGGGACTTTTGCATATAGGCATATGTCGTTTGGCTTGTGCAATGCCCCAGCAATGTTTGGTTCTAAGTATCTTTCAGCAACAAATAGGGAATGGTGTGGAGGTTTTCATGGATGATTTCTCCACCTATGGAGTAGACTTTGAGCAAGCATTGGATCGATTAGAGCAAGTATTAAAATAATGTGTAGAAACGAACTTAAGGCTCAATTGGAAAAAAACCCATTTAATGATCCAAGAAGGCATTGTGTTAGGGCATAAGATTTTACAAACAGGGATAGAGGTAGATCTTGAAAAGATTAAGGTTATCCAAGGAATCACTTGTCAACCTAAAACTATAAAACATATCTAGTCATTCCTTGGACATACTGGTTATTATGGATGCTTCATTGAGAACTTTTTGAAGGTTGCAAAATCATTGGTCGAATTAACAAAAAATGACATACCCTTTGAATGGACCAGGGAATGTGAGCTAGCCTTCCAAACCTTAAAATAAAAGCTCATAGAAACACCCATTCTACAAGCTCCTAACTGGTCCAAACCATTCCACATAATGACTGACGCGTCGAAATTTGCTTTAAGAGCCATACTTTCATAGTTAGATGATAATAAATGACCCTATTACATTAACTGTGCAAGTCGAAGTATTACTTGTGCACAACTCAATTACACCACAATAGAAAAAGAATTAATGGTTGTGGTGTTTGCACTAGAAAAATTTAGGCACTATGTATTGGGTTATAAGATATTTGTACATACGGATCATAGTGCAATTCGGTTCCTGATGAATAAACCAATGGTGAGCCCTTGCATCATACAATGGCTCGTGATCTTATAAGAGTTTGATCTTACGATGATCGATTGTAAAGGCACCGAGAATGTTGTTGCTAATCATTTATCTTGGTTACGATGGAACAACAAAGAGGATGAATATCCAATTTCTAACCATTTTCCTAATGAACTCCTCTTTACAGGTGTGATAAACAATCACTTACCCACTAATACAAATTGGTATAGTAGCATTCTCACTTATCTCCTTACACAAGAAACACCACAAGGGTTAGACGTTAAAAAGAAATAACAATTTCTTCACCGAGCCAAATATTTCATGGAAATCAATGGACAACTTTATAAAGTATGTTTCGATGGCTTGGTTTGATGGTGTGATCCCTATATAGATCAATTGTGAGTTCTCTAAGATGCTCATGAGGTTCCTCGTGGGGGTCATTACGCTGGGAGACAAACAACCATTAAAATTTTGCTTGTAGGATATTATTGGCCTACACTGTTCTAGGACACTCATCATTTCATCCAATCTTGTGAGTGTTGCCAACATCATGGGGAAATGACTGCTAGAATGGAGGGTCTGCAACAATGGATTCAACCCTTAAAACCCTTTGACAAATGAGAAATTGATGTTATGGGGGCCTATTACACTAATGTCCAATGGAAAGGTCTACAATGTTGTTGCTGTTGACTATTTTACAAAGTGGACAGAAGTAGTCACTGTTACGGACTATACATCATCCACCACTACACAATTTGTTCAACAAAAAATTGTAAATAGGTTTGGCATGCCTCATGCACTTATTGCTAACAATGGTACACATTTTATAGGTGTGACTTCTAGAAATTGATGCAACACTTAGGAGTTGAGCATAAGCTAACTACACCATATCATCCTCAAGAAAATGGTCAAGCAGAAGTCACTAATAGGGAGATCACAAAAATACTAACATAGACCATTAGAAAATATAGGTGAGACTAGAGCACCAAACTAAACGATGCTCTTTGGGCATACTACTCCACATGGAAATTCCCTATAGGCTACTCTCCCTATGAGTTAGTGTATGGTAAACTTCCAATGCTTCCTATTCAAGCTGAACTCCGTACCCTATCCACAGCATGTGACCTTAACCTTGACCTCAATCTAGCATGAAAAGAATGGTTAATGAACCTTAACTTGCTAGATGAGAACCGATTAGCCATCCTGTCATCTAACGAATTGCACAAAGCCTTTAACAAACAACATCATGACCTAAGTATTAGCAAAGTCAAATACCAACTGGGAGATAAGGTTCTTTATTGGAATCCCACACATGTGCCACAACAAACTAAATTTCAAATGCTGTGGGAAGGACCTTATATTATTCATGAAACTTTTCCTTCAGGGACCATGATGATTTATAAACCTGAAAGCTCGAACAAGAAATTATTGGTCAACATTCAACAAAGCAAACCTTTCCATGAACCTAAAAAGGCTAGTACTAACACTACCTCTATAAATGGAGAACTTTGCTCATTATTTCAGATTTCCTTCTTCCAACTCAGTCATGGGGGAGATGGCCACCAATGCTAACCATTCTAAGCCCTCAATTCCTTTTGTATTTTTGTTTTACATATTTTTCATCTTTACCTATTTTTGTTTTTGTTTTAATCCATCGTTAACATTTTTACTATTTATTTGTTTGATTTATTCTTACTCGTCACATAATAAGTACTCATGATGGTGGATTGTACTATAATGGTGTTGATTGCTAATGTTTGGCTTTTACCTTTGACTTTTAATGTTGATACTAAGATATGGTTTCTTTTGATAAAACAAGCAATGAGTCCATGTCATCCACTCATCCGTGCAACTCTATGATCTTCCTTGTTTTGGAAATGTACCATTTCTTTTTCTAAGAAAACGTATTAATGAATTAGTGGCTTGGTATTCTTCAAATCAAGGAAAGACTCAATTGGATTGAAAAGGGTATGGCTTCAAGGGGATTCGACGCATTTGTGCTAGCTATTCTCTTGGGTACTTGGATGTTTTTCATAGGTTTTCCTACATTCTGCTCTTGACCAAATATCAGGAAGTTGATCAAATCAAAAAAGTCTTTGCATGGTATGGTTCTCACACCAAAAAGAAAAAAAATAGTGAGAATTAAAGCACACCCTTAGACATAATAAGAAACATGGGCCACAAGCACTGGTTATGGCACTGGAAAGACATGTTACCCATGCCTGAAGGTTCCCTCTAACTAAGGCCCTTTCTCGCTTCCTGCTTCTTTATCTTTCTCTTATTAGAATGGCGGTGGCTCTGTGATTGCATTCTTGTTACTTCAGGAGGATGGATTGGTCAAGTGTGTTGATGCGAGGTCACTGGATGTGGTTATTTTTTATCTGGATTTGGAATGAATTCTATTAAGTCACCTTAACCACATAATACACAAGGGACTTTACACAACCTTGATCTTGGGATTCTATTCCATTCTCTCTTCTCTTCCAAATTTCTTTTCATATTCCACCTCATTGTTGGTTTTATGATCAGTATATATTTTGGTTATCACATTATTATTCTTTGGTAAACTCTTGTGGGTAAGTCCTTAACCATTATTTCCATATGTCATTCCTAGAGCCTATGGACTCTTTGGTTTGTGGGTATGTCAAGGCATAAAGGACATTAGCCTGCTTTGGGGAGGATCCACTGGCATTCCTTTTTGGTGCAAGTGTTAAGTTCTTTTCCTTAAA
>MNCI01014449.1:463455-520146 GCA_015680685.1 Gnetum montanum
GCGTAAGAAACTTGCACCAATTTTCCAAAATTTGCTATTTCTTGGAGGATATTATAAGGATAAGAATGTTAAAAACCTTTAATGTTATAACAAATAATCAATCGCATTAATGCTAGAAATCTTAATTTTTCCACCTAAGAGACCATAACCATCATAACAAGCCACACATAAGGAAAAAAAGAACTAACTGTGTAAGGTCATATAAGAAGATAGATGATTTTTGGACATTTTTCTGAAAATTTTTCTAACTCTACAATCATATGAACTAAAGAACCTAAGGAAACAGGTAACAAGTAAGGTATAAACTTGTTGATGATCAAGAACACAACCTTAGTAACACCCAATCTTTACTTGATTGTAGATGGCCCCAAAAAGAGGAGCATAAGAAGAACCTTTGCAATGAGCAGCCAAGCACCCACAAGGTGGTCGAGGCCAGTAAGGCGAGTAGGTAGAGCACAAGGATCAAAAGGCCCAATCCTTCAACATTCATAAAGAGGCTCTTATTACTTGGAAATCAATCCAAGGAGAGGCCACAAAACCCCAAGCTCCCATGTAGGGACAACATCTCACATTGTTCATGGAATGCCTTGAAGAAATTCAAGAAAAATCCATGTTGACCATGGTCATTGTGGAGATGAACTTTGGCCCATTTATGGAGTTTGCTCCAGAAGTGGTTTGGAGGCAACTTGAGGCATCACCTTTGTGGCCTATTCTTCTAGATAGCGATGAGTGGTATCTTGGTGAAACATATCAATTCTAGCGCAACAAACACGAAGGCACCACTGTCAACATCTGCGGAGTCAATGTCCCATTCTTTGTCAAAGCAATCACAGAAGCTCTTAGTCTACCAAATGAGGGGGCTAAGTTAGCTCATTTGCCTATAAGATCTAACCCCGACACTAGAAAGTTGTGGCTAAGGTAGGTGTACAACAAGGATGACAAAGCATATCATGAATTAACTTTGGAGGAGAAGACCTATTTCAAGATAGGGACATATCACCTCTTCCCCACAAAAGGGATCAATAGGATCTCTACATATGTGGCCAAGGAAAGTGCCATATTAATGGGTATATACATGGCCAACCTTCCCTAGTTATACTACACAAAAATTCAGAGGTGATTTAAAGAAAAGAAGGTAGGGAAGCCAACACTTCCATTTCTTTGCCTCATCTAGAAGATATGTAAGTGCACTAGAATCCTGGGGTACACAAATGACATCCCTAGGAAGGCTTAGAATGCTTCCTTCACTAAATTACTTAAACTGACAACACCAAGGAAAGACCTTGGTGAAGAAGCAGAATCGGAGAAGGAAGCAAAACCTGAGAAAGAAGCTGAACAACAGCTTGAATAGCATGATGAGTTGCAAGCTCCACCTCCTTCACCACAAGACTACAAGTTGGTAATGAGCCATTTGCAAAAAATTTCCAATACATTGAGTTGGTGAAGCAGGGAGAAATATAGCCTCTTTAGATTGATCAATGATGCCATGCAACCCACTATCTCGATAGATCCGACAAGGGGGAAAATCTCATTGGAATCAAGAGGAAAGTCCTAGTGGTCTAAACAAATCTATGGTAATGTTGCATCCTTTCAAGTGATGCTTGAAATGGGAGAAGGTGCCATAGTAGTGATAATGTAGCATCAAGATGTGGTAGGTGTAGTAGAAGTAATAATGGATTACATTAAAGAATCATTCAATGTGCCTATTGTGCCCCCAGTAGATCTAACTAGAACTAGAGATGCACAAATGTTCACTAGGACTTTAATAACTCTTGCAGCACATGAGAATGTGTTAGATCAACTACTATAGATAGGGTAGGTGATGACCACCTTGTTTGACATCCCCAATGATCTCATTATAGCCCAATTAGACCTCATCACCACCAAGGGAAAGCTGGTCATGGCTAAGGTCAGGGCAGAACATGCGAAAGTAGAGGTGCAACATTTGCAATAAGAGCTGGTTGCCCTGAGAGTTGAACGATGGGATCTTGCTCAATTTATTGTGCCTAACCAACTAGAGAAATTCATAATAGAGCAAATCAAAAAATTAATCGAGGAAAACAAAGTTGTTGAGTAAGAAAAGGAGAAGGTGATTTGGAATGCCTCTGCTACTAATGCATAGTCTTATGCTTATAAAAAGGCATTGACTACCACGTAGGAAGAAAAAAACAACTTGCAGCAGAGAACTCATGATTGACCACTATTGAAAAACAAAAGAATGTTCTAGAGGAAAGTGTCCATCAGTTAAGAGAACAACTGATGAGGGTCAACTAGGATATCAAAAAATTGGCCAAAGAAAACAAAAGTTGAAATAAGCACCATCTGATAGAAGCCTGCAATTAAAATAAGCATGTGGTAGAATGAGGCCAAGAAACATAAGAAGTTGAAAGAACACTTCCACAATCTAGGTAGACATGTATAAGAAAATAAATGAAAAAAAAAATCCAAATGGACAAAGCCTACATTGTGTCCATATTAGCACAAAATCTTGAGTGACAACCATTTCTAGATAGCTATACACTAGTCCATTAGGTGGAAGTAAAAAACAAAGACCTACAGATCAAAGATTTGAAGGAATACATGGCATTGGCTAACCTCAGATATGCCAACTTAGAAGCAAGCTAGAGAAACAAGTAGTGATCACTTATGTGTTATATGGGAAAGATTTTGCAAATAGAAAAGCTGTTATGCAAAGACTTCATGTTAAAAACTTAAAAATTTAAGTGGTTAAAACCCGCTACCATGGACAAAAAGATGTCACTTCAATCCTGGCCAAGAGACTCACAAATTAGCATGAATTCAAAGAAGAGGTGAGGGCATTTGAAGAAGAGCAATGACATTTTATGGCTTGGTATGTGAAGGTCAACAAAATGTTTCTCAAATTACCATGCCCTTGGGACGTATCGATGCCAGCACACATCAATTTAGTAGCCTAGACAGTGTAGGATCCATGAACAAAAGAAGAAAAGTTGTAGGTTCTCAACTATTACCAATTTTAGAAGCCTAGCGATAAAGCTAAGTGACCGATGGAGGAGCCACCACCTCTAGGAACTACATGAGCTTCCCTGATTTTGTGTCTTGTAATATTGTGTCTAAATTTTTGTGAAGCACCACTACAGCATGTATAAGTCCATTTATTTGCTTGTATAAGTTAGTTAATAATTCCATAACTTTCCAAAATTTTTGTAAAGAACTTGTTCCTCATTTTGTTTAACTCGAGGACAAGTTTTAATTCAGTCGTAGGCGTATGATGAGTCATGATTATGTCAGGCCTGATATCAGATATTCGATATTGGATACATGATATTGAATGGCAAGAAGCAATGTCAGATATCTGATATCATCTCTTCCATGCTAGCCTATAAATACAACACTTAGGTGCACAGCTGAGATATAGTTTTAGTTTCAATTTTTAGTTAGCTTCTTCATAGATTATTGATTTTTAATCCTAGTATTTCCTAGTGCATGCTAGTAGTGTGATGTTTGTAATTATATGACATTCTTATTTGAATGTGACATACTTGGACATGTTACATGACCAGAAATAAAGATCGAGACTACCCCCATCATTGCAGCATCCACTTAGATTTATTGTTATTTTAATTGTTTAAATATTTACTATTTTCATTAGTTAATATTTCCATGTATTGTCCTTTACAATTCATGTCATTAAGCAAAATGAGTACGGCTAATCACGAGCACCTAAGTGTAAGTACTTGGTAACCCAACAATGTATTATTTGGAAAGCCTAATGACGTACGCTTGGTAATCTCAGCGATAGTTATATGAAGTCCAAGGCATGTACAAATGATTGGGGATGGATACTCATGACACATAGGCTAGTTTAGATCCTATTTTTCATTGTTCATTAGCTTAATTAATGATGAGTAACGAGGTACCCTATGTCCAACCATACAAATCAAAAGCATTCACGTGCAATCTAGTTGAATTCCACAAACCTTAAGTTTTTAAGTACACTAGTTTCAAGGAAGTGAAATCTAATTGAAATGATCATTGTCTTCTCAGTTCCACTTGTGAGGTACAAGTATATGGCTAAGTGAAATTGAGGTATGTGATTTTTATAATTTTATATTTATAAATTTAATCGCTTAGAACTAGAATGAAAGGTAGAGTAATTTAAGATCTAATTTTTCTACTACCTAGCTAGCGTAACACAAGTACCCGTTTCCACTCTCTAGACACATCCTGAATGCATGTAGTGCTATTGAGTTACCAAACATTAAGCATTTCTTGGTTACCAAGTGCTACGCATATTTTCAAAGTGGTCATTCCTGTGTTCATTAACAACTAAAAATTGATTTCTTAATGAAAATGCATTAAAGTAAAGTGCATGAATATCAAATGCATTAAAGGAAACATTAATCTATTCTCAGTGTTGTAAGGATTATCAAAAGGGATCATTTTTATTCCCATTACACTGTTGTGCTTAGGTACATTAATGCTCGAACAAAGATCCATACACACTTAAACTCTTTCTGCAAGCACTCAAAAAATATTCTAATTCTAGAAAAAGCAAACTATGAGAGCTTTGCTATGTTATTAAAAAAACTATAAGAAAATCATGAGTCCAAGCACTATATCTATAGGTCAACATATACCCCATGATATCAGATATTCGACATCATGTCTTAGGATTCAATATTGGAGCCAATCAAAACATGATTCATCGTACCTTCACAACTGAATAAAAACTCATCCTCCAGTGAAGAAGAGGAAGAATAAGTTCCTTACAAAATATTGGGAAGGTATGGGATTATTAACTTACATACAAACTAACTCAGATGGAAAAAATAGATTCCTAAGTGCCTGAGTGTATGAATTTACAATCTTTTACAAAATTAGGTATTCATGAAAAGAAAAGTGAACACCCTAGACAAAATTGATATCCACTCTTCTGGTAGCTAAAGAGCAAGGAAGATGATTCAACAATTATGAAGAGTCCTCGTCACATGGTGTTGCTACTTATCTGTTGGTAAAGACCGTCCCCCTTCCAGTGCATGCTTCCCACTATAATCATAATAAAATCATGGATTAGTGTGCAATGTCTAACATATAGCTTTGAAGTACTTGTCTCGCTAGTGGTTATACTTGTCTAGGTTGTGATTATGGTGGATTGATTCCATTAGTAGTGTTAGCCAAAAGACTAACAAATAGGGTATCATGAATATGCGGTCCATTAAATTTGAAAAAGTTGTACATAAGGATATATTTGAAGAGGATATAAGAACTCACAATAATAAAAAGGAAAGTTCACTAAAAACTTTTATGAAGATGTGCACAATTGGATGTCATTGATGGACAATGTAGAAGGATTGGATTATGAAAATGTCTAAGGATAAAGAACTTAACTAACCCAACTAAAAGATATGCACGTGGGTCATCCCCAAAGCAGGCACAAGTCTTTTATGCCCTTGCATAACTTCAAACTGAGTAGTCCATGAGCTCCATGGATAATTAATGGTTACGAAAAGTTAAATACAAAAACCTAGAAGAAACTACCTAAGAATTTCGACACTTCAAACCAAGACATCGAACAAAAACATGAAATCGGTAGTGAGATGTGACATGGAAAGCATAGGTGTAAGAAAGAGAGAGTGAAATGGAGTTCCTAATTAAGGTCACATAAAGTCCCTTGTGAATTTTATGGTTAAATGACTTGATAAGGTCCATCCTTAGTCTAGACCAAAACCAATCATGTTCAATGACATTACATCGCCATTCTAAGACCAATCCACCTCCCTGAGATACAAGAGTGCTCCCACATGGGTAACATGTCTTTCTAGTTCCATAACTAGTGTTTGTAGCTCATTTATTTTATCTAAGGGATGTCTTTTGAATTTCCATAATTTTTTATTATTTTATTATTTTATTATGATGAGAACCACACCATGTAAAGACTTATTCAAGTTCCTTTTATTGGTCAACACGAGATGGTAAGAAATCCATGAAAACACACATGCACCCAAGTAAGCAAAAAGGCACAAAGAGTACCAAATCCCCTTGAAGTCACACCTTGTTCAAACCTTTGAATCCTTTCCAAATCTTGAAAATACCAAAGTCACAAATTCATTATAGTTGTATTAATGAAAAAGGGACTGCACATTTCCAGAACAAGGAAAACCAAAGAGTTTGTGGATGGGTAGATGTTGTGGACTCACTACCTATTGCATGAAAAGAAGCCATGTCTGTATCAAAATTGAAAGCTAGAATCCAAACACCAACAATCAAATAATTGAATAGTACATACCACCATCAAGCAACAAATTACAACTGTGCCCAACACTTATTAACAAAAAGTTAGAAAATCACACCAGAATAAAAGGAAGTGTAAAATAATCAAGAAATAACAAATGTACTAACAATGGTATAAAACAAAAATTAGAAAAGAGTAATAATATGAAAATAAGAAGATGTAAAATAAAGCATGTGTAAAACAAAAAGAGTGAAAAACTGAGTTACTTATATAGTTAGCATGGATGGCCATCTCCCCTATGACTGAGTTAAAAGGATGAGATCCAAAATATTGAGCATGGTTGTCCATCAGATGAGGCATTTTTCATATTCATTGGCTTATGCTCATGGAAAGCTTTAACTTGTTGTATGTTGGCTAGCTATTTTCTATCTGGGCTCTTAGGTTTGTAGATCAATATGGCCCCAGAAGAAAAAGTTTCATAAATTATATAAGGTCCTTTCCACAATGTTTGGAACTTAGTTCATTGAGGTATATGTGTGGGATTCTAGTAGAGAACCTTGTCTCTCGGTTGAAATTTGAATTTTCTAATTTTAAGGTCATGGCACTTTTTGTTGAATGCCTTATGCAACTCATTAGATGATAGGGCCATCAATCGATTTTCATCTAGTAAGTTGAGATTCATTAATCTTTCTTTTTATGCTAGACTTAAGTCAAGGTCAAGATCACAAGCTATTGAAAGTGTACAAAACTTAGATTGAATAGGAAGTGTTGGTAATTTCTCATACACAACCTCATAGGGAGAATAGCCTATAGGACGTTTCCATGTTGAACGATAGGTCCAAATGGCATCATTGAGTTTCATGCTCCAATCTTTCCTATATTTACTAATAGTTCTTATTATAATCCTTGTGATTTCTCTATTGGTAACCTTAACTTGACCATTGGCTTAGGGATGGTAGGGTGTTATGAGTTTATGTTCAACCCCTAAGCCTTGCATGAGCTTCTGAAAGGTAGTGCCAATAAAGTGAGTTCCATTATCAAAAATTAATGCACATGGCATCCCAAACCTATTTACAACATTTTTTTGTACAAATTGAGCAACTGTAAAAGATGTTTAATCAATGACGGCTGCTACTTTTGCTCATTTCGTACAATAGTCAACAATGACTATGATGTACACCTTTTTATTTAACATGGGTGTGATGGGACCTATGAAATCAATGCCTCATATGTCAAAGGGTTCTAGTCAATGGATCCATTGTTGAGGTCCCTCCACTCGAGCAGTAATTCCACCATCTCATTGGCAACATTCACAAGAGTGGACATATTGATGAGCATCCCTAAAGATTGTTGGCTAATAGTACCCTGCCATTAGGATTTTAATGGTTGTGCATCTTCTAGCATAGTGGCCCTTACAATGACCTTCATGAGCTTCTTAGAGAATGTGTAATTGATCAACATCAAGGAAACATCAATGAACCAGGCCATTGATGCACACCTTGTAGAGGTGTCCGTTGATCTTCATGAAGCATTTCACCTAGTGAAAAAATTACTGTTTCTTCCAATGGTCCAACTGTTGTGGCATCTCTTGGGTGAGAAGATAGGTGAGAATGCTATCATACCATTTAGGCTCATTGGGAAATTATCTAGTTATAGCCTCAATAAAGAGGAGTTTGTTAGAAAACATATAAGATAATGGAATTTCTTCCTCTTTTTTGTCCCATCATAATCAAGACAAGTGATCAACTACCACATTCTCAGTGCCCTTTTAATCTACCATTGTAATATTGAATTCCTGTAAGATCACCAACCACCATATGACATGGGGACTCACCATTAGCTTGTTCATCAAGAAGCAATGGCACTGTGGTCTATGTGCACAAATACTTTGTATCCAACCACAATGCCTGAACTTCTCTAGAGCAAACACCACTACAATTAGTTTTTTTCTATAGTGGTGTAGTTTAGTTCTGCACCCACAATGCTTTAGCTAGCATAGCAAATGTAATATGGATGTTTGTTGTTGTCCATCTACATAAGCATAGCTCCCAAGGAAAAATTTGATGTATCTATCATAACGTGAAATGGTTTGGACCAATTGGATGCTTGTAGGATTGTTGTTTCTACAAGTTTTTCTTTTAGCTATTGGAATGCTTATTCACATTCCATAGTCCAAAAAAATGGAGCATCTTTCTTTGTCAGCTCAACCAATGGTTTTGCAATCTTAGAGAAATTCTCTATGAATTGTTGGTAGTAGCCAGTATGTCCAAGGAATGACTGAACATCTTTGATAGTTTTTGGTTGATAGGTTATTCCTTGGATGACCCTTATTTTTTTTGGGGTCAACATTAATTCTTGCTTGTGATATTCTATGCCCCAACACAATGCCTTCTTAGACCATAAAGTAACTCTTTTGCCAGTTAAGCCCAAGGTTTGTCTCAACACATCATTTTAGTGCTTGCTCAAGGCGGTCCATGGCTTGCTCAGATGTAGCTCCATAAGTGGAGAAGTCATCCATAAAGACTTCCACACCCCTATCGATTTGCTACTGAAAAATTATTAATACCAAGTGTTGGAATGTTGCAGGGGCATTACACATACCAAAAGGCATCTTGCGATGTGCAAAAGTCCCCTAGGGACTTGTGAATGTTTTTTGGACTTGGTCCTCTAACGTGATTTAGATTTGGTTATAGCCACTATAACCATCCAGAAAACTATAGTAGCAATGCCCAGATATTGTGTCTAACACATAATCAACAAATGGCAATAGAAAGTGGTCCTTGAATGTTTCCATATTCAGCAGCCAAAAATCGATGTAGACTTACCACTTTCCACCTTTCTTTAGCACAATCACAAGTGGACTAACCCACTCACTATCCACAATGGGATAAATGAACCCCACATCGAGGAGTTGTTCAATTTCTTCCTTAATGATCTACTTTAGTTTGGGATTTAATTACCTTTGTGGCTACCTCTTTACCTTCATGGCCAAATTAGTGTAGATACGATGCTAGCATATCCCTGGATCAATCCTTGTGAGTTTAGGATATGACCAGGCAAAGGTTGCTTACCATTATTCAACCACGTTTGATGAGACGCGGTTTGCGTCGGCCGCGATATCGCGTACGCGATATCGCGTCTTTCCCTACGATATCGCGTACGCGATATCGCAGTCCGCCGCCATGTCTATAAATAAGAGGCGGCACCCTCTTGTTTGGGGATCCCAGTTTTAGGTAGCGAAGCTCTGGCAGTTTGATCCCTCCAGAGTTAGAATTTTCCCGTGTCTGNAATGCCTATGACATATGCATATGTGAGGCTCTTAATAGATTCCATGAAAAGTTTGCTGCTCTTAAAATCAACAATCAGCTACTAGGTTCCCTCTTGTTTTATGACTGCTATGTATAGACACCTTTGAATTTCTACTTCTAGTGCACACTACTTGCATGCAAAGATGGATGCTCATTTCACTGCCCAAAGTTTCTGCACACAATTGCACCTTGTATCGCTATACGTAATGCATGATTCTCACTTCTTCACGATCTTTCTGAAGGCATTTTCTTTAGATATTTCCAGGGAAAGATCTCTGATATCCATTCTTGCATCAATAATTCTTAGCCATGCCTTCCATGATGATTAGAAAGTCCACTTTGCAGTTCTCCACCTTGATCACTAGAAGATCAACAAGATAAGACCGTCCATAGACAGTGGTTACAATGTCTTTCACCAGTTCCAATGGAATGGTGATGAATTGGTCTGCCAATTCTAATTTGATATTGCTCTTCTTGAGAGGAGGTAGGTTCCATGTAGTATACATCTTATGAGAAATTATGTTGACACTGGAACTTGAGTTAAGAAGAGCTTTGCATGGTTCATTCCCAGTAATCTGCAAATAAATAAGAGGACTTCCACGATCTGCTAACTTCCTGAAAAAGGTTGTCAGCACGGATCCAATCAAATATGGCATGAGTCAACATCATAGTATGGATCCTAGGTGATGTTTGATTTCAAGGGGACTCAAAGGAATTTGATACAAAGGAAGATGGAGGAACAGGGTTGTCAATTGCAGCTGTATTTTAGGGCTTAAATGAACTACGTGGTTAGAAGAAAGGTCTTTTTTTATCAAGTATCAGAACCACTTGGTTGATGAACTGGTTGTAGATTAATGTCCTTCATAGTGTTGTGTTGTTGTGGTTGAGCTGGAAGTTGATCCTACATAGGTGGAGTAGGTGGTAGCTATAAGGATGGAAAAGGAAGATGTGCAGGAATAGGAGGAGGATAAGGGTAAGAGGTGGTATCCCTTCTTGCATGTGGAGAATGAGTTTGATAACAATTAGAAGGGTGGTAGTGAGATTGAAAAGTAGAAACGTGACTGGAGGAGTCATGTTGAGATAAGGGTTGCTGAATGTAATACCCATATGGATCAGGTTGTCGGTAAGGGTATTACTACCTTGGTGGTGCCAACGTCCATGGCTATGGTTACTACCATTGTTGATATTGCTCATATGGTTGTTGTGGAGCTCCACTTGGATAAGATTGTTGTTAGTAATGGAACTACCTAGAATTACCTTAAGAACAAGGCAATCATCTAGGTGTTTGCCTTTGTGCTAGTCATGGATTCAAGGCATACACCCTAGACTCCTATAAGTGTGACACTATGGGAAAACATCCCTTAGGATGTTTATAGTGGTAGACGTTAGATTCATCATCATCATCTAATTCACTTTCCCTAGCTTCTTCTATTGTAGCAATCTTGCCCTTACCTCTTTGAATGGCATGTTCATCTTCCTTATGCCTCTTACGCTAACAATCACTACCTTGTTCTTTGCCCTCTTTAGCAATTTTTAAGATAGCTTGAAATCTTCTATCCATGGAGTCCCATGATTGATCAACCTTGGTTGTAATTTCATATTGAAATTTTTGAAGCAGCAAGGCTTTTCTATTCACCACCTGATCAAGTGCTAATTCTTCCTCACTATCACAAAATTGAACCTCTCTTGCGAATGGAAGGATCATGGTTATACTCCTTTGCACTTTCTCGTTTCCTTAATTCATCTTCCTCTTTCGCTACCTACTTAATCAATCTTTGGATTCGATGAGCACTTAATTCTAATAATTGCCCTTGGGCATAAATGCCAAGGGTTCTCCTCATTTAGGATTAAAGCCCGTCTACAATGTGATGAAGTTGATCCAATTGAGAATAACCATGGCTAGGACATTTATGCATTAAAGAATAGTATCGGTTGATGGTGGCATCCAAGGGCATGTGTGTTCCTTGTTTCCATCCTTAGATCTACCTTCTCAAGTTGGACACTATGGAGTATGTTTGATATTTGTCATTGAACAATTTAAGCATTGCACTCTATCATCTGATAGATTCTGGTTCTAAGGATCGATACTAATTTTCTACTTCTTTAATGAGTGTCCTTGGGAACAACTTAACTTTTTGTCACTCATTCTCTATATTTTGCAAGTCACGTGCATTTTGAAAAGGTTGGAGATGGTTCTGCGAATTTGAGTTATATCCCCCTTTGAAATAAGGAATATTGTTTATGTCTAACCTCTTGATCCAACTATCTTTAATGTGCCTTGTGGGAATTCGTACTACCTCTGCAATGTTTAGCATACTCCAAGTAGCAAGCAAAAGCTCATCATGGCTTAGATTATGGTGCCTATGATGTCCTCTACTACCCCTTCATTCATGGTGAGAAGTCTCTCTTCAACACCCATGCCCCTAATCTTGACCTACTCGACAGTCCTTTTGATCATTTTGGTCCCATCAGTCACCTCCATCACGATCACACCCCCTATGATTACAGTCAGAGCCAAAAGAAGAAGATGATGATAATGAAGGTGAAGAGGAAGAAGGACTAGCATCATCATAGTACTTGCTACCACCTCTTCGGTGATCGCAACCATGATCATTATCTTGTTTCTTATTCGCATCCCTGCCTTGACTTGCCTCTTTGAATACTTCTTTGTCATTGGATCCATTCTTGCCAGAACTAGGATTTTAAATCATGGACTACAAGTTTTGGTTTTAACCTCCTTCACTGAAGTCAAAGAGAGGGATTTCACCAAATGAAAAACCCCCAAAGAAGGGCTCTCCACCATCTTTTTGATACAACAAGAATGGGGAATCATTAAATCCTTTTTCCTTTCCAAATTCATGACATTTTTCTAGCTATCAATCCCTTAGACATTGTGCCTTAGTGGGATGATAATCCCTAGCATCACTATCCTACACCACGTACTCAACATGAAGTCCTTGGAGACCCCATTGTATAAGAATTTGTTGGAGCATCACGGGAACGAATCGATCAGGTAACAACACAATGTTGCCCTCCATGTTACGCCATCGCAAATGTTCATCCTAGTGTAGCATGAAGGTGAAATTTGATACATACTCATCAAGATGAGCATATACCACTCGGTATTGTTGAGGCACTAGTTGATGTACTATGTCAAACTTGGGCAGAGAATCACTCCTGTGAGAAGAAGACATTTTATGTTAGAGAATAAAAATGCAATGTGCTTTTAAATATTATTGTAGTTATTTTTTAAGTATGATGTGACTCTAAGGTTCATTTCAACAATTTGAATAATTTTTCATTAGTCCTAGATAGTGCACATAACAACTAAAAGGTCCCTAGTAACAGTGCCAATGATGAGCAACGAGGAACCCCTACGCCCAACCATACAAATCACAAGCATTCATGTGTGATCTAATCGAATTATGCAAACCTTAAGTTCTTAAGTACACTAGTTTCAAGGAAGTGAAATCTAATTGAAATGATCATTATCTTCTCAGTTTCACTTGTGAGGTACAAGTATATGGTTAAGTGCAACTGAGGTATGTGATTTTTATCATTTTATATTTATAAATTTAATCGCCTAGAACTAGAATAAAAGGTAGAGTAATTTAAGATCTAATTTGTCTACTGCCTAGCTAACCTAACACAAGTACCCATTTCCACTCTCCAAACACATCCCAAACGCATGTAGCATTGCTAAGTTACCAAATGTTAAGCATTTTTAGGTTACCAAGTGCTACACGTATGCTCGAAATGGTTGTGCTTGTGTTTATTCACAACTGGAAATTGATTGCTTAATGAAAATGCATTAAAGTAAAGTGTATGAATATCAAATGCATTAAAGGAAATATTAATCTATTCTCAGTGCTACAAGGATTATCAAAAGAGATCATTTTTATTCTTGTCACATTGTTATGCTTAGGTACATCAATGCTTGAACAAAGATCTGTACACACTTAGACTCCTATTGTAGCACTCAAAAAATATTCTAACTCTAGAGAAAACAAGTTGCAAGAGCTTTTCTATTGTATGAAAAAAAACTATAAAAAAATATATGAAAATTGTGAGCCTAAGTGCTATATTTATGGGTCGGCATATACCCCACGATATTTAATATTATACATTACATCTTGGGATCTGATATCGAAGCTAGTCAAAACATGATTCATCAATTAATTAATCTCTTTATCGTCATTAGGAGCAACGTAGGGTTCGATGACATCATCATATGCCTCACTTTGGACTAAACCATACATGACAAAGCTACCATTAGTTCAAGTGGGAAGATAACAAATTGCAATTAGAACATAATAGTTTAGATGCACAGCTAGTCCCATCCATGGAATTCGACCAGATCATGCATGAACACTTGTGATTCATATGGTTGGGCATAGGGGTACCTTTCTGCTTATCACTTACCATAACATTGACTTCTCCTTGGCAATGACGCTAATGATGAATGGTGGAGTATCCAACACCCAATCGTACAAGATATGAGTGTTCACGCACAATCCCAATCAAATTCCATAGACAAGGAAATGTGATTATGTAAGTAATTTATTAGAGTTCACAATCTTTATCTTTCCATGTGAGCTAGTAAATTCAATACATATGGTTTAACTCACAATGAGGTATATGATAGATGATGTTATATTGTCCATATGGCTCTTAGCTAACATGAAGTAAAAGTAATAATTTCTAAATCTAAGTGATAGCAAATGAGTCTAATCTAGCCTATGCGATGAGTAGCTAGTCTTGATCTCCCATTCACACCTTAGACTTCATGTAAGTACTACTAGGATTACCAAGTACCACACTACTGGACATACCAAGTGATAGTACTATCAAGTTACCAAGGAGCTATACTTAAGTGCTCGAGATTAGTTGTACTCATTCCACTTAATAATAGGAATAGTAAAATACATTGAAAGTAAACTAGTAACTATAAAAATAGTAAACATTAAACTAAATGAAAGTAGAAATAAAACTAAGTGATGCTACAATGATGGAAAGTAATCTCGATCTTTATTTCAGGTCATGCAATGTGATGAATCGTGTTTTTCATAAGCTCCGATATTGGAGCAACTACGATATCAGGTACACAATATCAAATACATGATATCGCAGCCCAAGATGCAATATCAGGCATGCGATATCATAGGGTTACTCTTGGGCCTATAAATACAGCCCTTGGGCACACGATTCGAGAGTAGTTTTGGCAGTCAAGTAGCGAAACTCTTGTAGTTTGTTCATTTGAGAGTAATATTTTTCAAGTGTGTGCAGCAGGAGGTTTAAGCGTGATCGGATCTTTATTCAAGCATTGATATACCTGAACACACCATTGTGTTGACAATAAAGATGAGCTCTTTGATTCATCCTTGCAGCACTTGAGACTTTCTTTCTTTATTTATTTACATATTATGATTTCATGTAGTTTGCATTAATGTTATTTATTCAATAATTAATTTTGATTAATTAAGCAACTGACTAAAATACACAAGCATGACCCCTTTGAACATATATGTAACACTTGTAGCTCAAAAATAGTTAGCATTTGACAACCCAACAATGTTTACATGGAGTTCAGGATGTGTCCGAGAAGTGGGGATGGTTACTTGTGTTAGGCTGGATTAGACAATAGTTTACTTAGCACTTAGTTACTCTCACTTTTATTCTTGTTTTAGGTGATCAATTGATAAAACAGAAAATAATAAAAATCTTATGCCTCAGTCGTGCTTAACCATACACTTGCATTTCACAAGTGAGACTAGGAAGACAATGAAGGAATAACATGAACTCATTGTTTAGCTCTAGCGTACTTGATAATTAAAGTCTACAGAATTTGACCAAATCACAGCGTGAATGCCTATGATTTGTATGGTTGGGTGTAGGGGTACCTCGCCGCTCATCACAATGCATCTAAGTACATCACACTTGAATAAGGACTTCGTTTAATCACTTAACATCACACTGTGAGCACACACTGCTAAGTACTAAAAGATAAAATTACAAAAACAAATTGAAAAAGTTCTACTACTATGTCATCAAATCTACTACGGATTCATGCCCCAAAGTGTTACCTTTATAGGCTACCATGCACCCTGTGATATCATTTATGCAATAACATATCATGAAATATGATAATGTATCTACGACATAGTAGATACAATAATGTATCAAGTAAGTTGAGCATAAGCCTAAACTTTGCTATAATATATATTGCATAATTTTTTACCTATATTTTTATGTATTAACTTATTTTTATCATATATATACAATTAATTTAAAGTCAATGAGGCCTTGCATACTTGGTTAGAGTATTTAACTTGTGATTTTTAAGTCACTCGTATGATTCCAAAAGGTATGCTAAGGCATATGTCACTTGGTTTACATTAAAAACACATGTTTAAGGGTAAATATATGCATTTAATGATCAAAAAATCATATAGTTGGCTCTAGTAAAAAATGTTAAATTCCTTGTCTACCCTAAGAAGCAACCCACTATAGGTGGAATAAAGCTACCAAGTTGATAATATACAACTGAGACATAACTCTTGTCGTTAAAGGTTACAACTTGTTATCTGCTATGTTAATCAAGATTCATCTTTAAGGAATATTGGAAGTTTGAAACATCTTAAGCATCTAGAGATGCAAACTGACCAATATACTCTTAGAGATGCCTACAACTCTTTTCTTTATTTTAAAGCACTTCCAAAATGCTTTGCTATCCAAACTGCAATGCAAAATGTTAAAATATTACTCAAGAATAAGAATCTATAACAAATTTACTATAATTTTCAATAGCTCAAAAACTAATCCAACATAGAATATCTTATAACAAAGCTTTCCAATGTCATGTAACTAGACTATATTCGAAATTAGACAATAAAAATGGTGAAACCACATTGCTTCAAGATAAATAGCTAAGAAATTTGCAAAGAAAACAAATAATCTCCAAGTTATCTATAATAAAACAAAACACTTCAATAGCAAAAGTAGCTGAATTTGGACAACTGTACTCAAGTTTTCCAACGTTGCACACCAAACCATATAAGGAATTAGGCAATAAAAATAGTGAAAACACATCTCAAATCAAAGCACTTCAAGATGCTTAAAGAGAAATAGTTGGAGCTTATAAGAAATTTTTTTTTGCAAAAAACCAAATAACACAAGTAATCAAAGTACAAAATGTGAAAGCAAATGGCACAAGAAATTCACATGCATAAATAACTAGAAATGCACAATTCTTGAGCAAATCGAACTAACCTCCAACCATTGATGCCTCAAATTAAATTTGACATTCTAATTCTTCTTTCACATGGGTGCTCTGCAACGATGGTGTATGCAATCTTCAAGCATCTGTGAAAGGGACCAGAACTACAATTCTACTATGATTCGTGATGTCTTTGTTCTCCCATCAAGAATGAATTTATAGGCCACAGGATCGGTTACCATAAGAGACCCAATGCCAACACATAAAAAACATGTTACTAGATATGGGGACCACATTGTTGTGTTAACCCACCCATAAAAACATGTTATGGGCATGGTGGCCACTTTCATGCATTAACTAATCCATAAAACGTGTTAGTATGCATGGTGGCCACTTTTATGCATTAACTAGCCCATAAAATGCATTAGTGGGCATGGTGGCCACTTTCATGCATTAACTAATCCATAAAATGCGTTAGTGGGCATGGTGGCCATTTTCATGTATTAAATAATGCATAAATCATGTTAGTGGGTAACACATGCTATAATCTCCGACTTGATCTCCATATTTAATCAAGTCCAAAGTTCAAGAAATAAGTGCATGAATCATGGCGATAGTTCCTCTTAGTGTGAGTATTATCTTCCATGTATTACAATGCATTATCTCTCAAACGTAATTCCTTATATGGTAACTTAACTTTATGAATAAACCCAATGTTCATTCTAGGTCCTACCATATATGTATTTTCTCTAATAACAAATAGCACAAGTGAATAAGAGTTTCATTAAGACTATAAGTTGTACGTACAATGAATTACATTATGGAACCAAGTCCCATCCAAACTACATGATCCTTAATTGACTTTGGTGGTATTCCTTTTGTCAAAGGATTAACTATCATTAATTCAATGCTTATATGCATAATGATCACTTTGTTTTCCTTAATGTGTTCCCTTATGACTAAGTACTTCATGTCGATGTGTTTACTTCTACTGCCACTTTTATTATTCTTAGCCATAAAAACAACAACTGAATTGTCACAAAACATTCTTTATGACCTAGATATAGAATCCACAATTCTAAGCCCTGATATGAAACTCTTTAGCCATACACCATGTGAAGTAGCCTCAAAACAAGAAATGAAACCTGCCTCCATGGTGGAAGTAGTAACCAAAGTTTGCTTTCCACTCCTCTAGGATATAGCTCCTCCAGCTAACATAAAAACATAACCAGATGTTAATTTCCATGAATTAACACAGTTAACAAAGTCTAAGTTGGAGTAGCCAGTCACCTCCAAGGAGTTAGTTCGTTTATACATAAGCATGTAGTCTTTTGTACCTTGAAGGTCCCTCATCACTTTCTTTGTAGCCCTCCAGTGGTCAATACATGGATTACTCTGATATCTGCCCAACATTCCGATAGCAAATGCAATGTCAAGTCTTGTGCAAACCTGAGCATACATAAGGCTTTCAATAGCTAAAGCATATGGAATGTTTCTCATCTAACTTTTCTCTAAATCATTCCTAGGGCACTAGTTCAAATTGAACTTGTCACCCTTCATAATGGGTGCTATACTTGGTGAATAATCTTTCATTTGAAACCTCTCTAAAACTTTATTGATATAGGTTTTCTATGATAGTCCTAGAATACATCTAAATCTATAGCTATGGATCTGTATGCCAATGACATAAGATGCCTCACCTATATCCTTCGTGTCAAAATTCTTAGAGAGAAAATGTTTCACCTCTTATAGAAATCCACTATTATTGGTTGCAAGAAGGATATCATCTACATATAGAACAAGGAAATAGATTTTGCTCTCACTAACCTTTTAGTATATACATTGATCCATGATGTTTTCTTTAAAACCAAATGAAGCTATTATATCATGGAATTTTAAGTACCATTAACAAGAGGCCTATGTCAATCCATATATGGATTTCTTGAGCTTGCATATCAATTGCTCACCATCACTAAAGAAAAATCCTTCAAGTTGTTTCATATAAACCTTTTCCTCTAGATCACCATTAAGGAATGTTGTTTTCACATCCATTTGATGTAATTCAAGATCAAAATGGGCAACCAATGCCATGATAACACGAAGGGAGTCCTTCTTAGATACAAGAGAAAAGGTCTCCTTTGAATCTATTCCCTCTTTCTGAGTGAACCCTTTAGCAACAAGTCTAGCCTTATATCTTTCAATGTTGCCCAACGAGTCTTTCTTAGTCTTGAAGACCCATTTGCATTTAATGGCTTTTACACCATCAGGCAACTTGACAAGATCCTAGACTCCATTAGATGACATAGAGTTCATTTCATCTTTCATGGCATCATACCACAAGTTAGATTCCTTACAACTCATAGCTTGTGAAAACATTTCAGGATCATTTTTAGCTCCTATGTTTTAGTCAAATTCCTGTAGATACACCATATAATCACTAGGAATCTCTGATCGCCTTACTCTAATAGATCTTCTTAATGTTGGTTCATCATTCTCTTGAGGATCATGATGTTCAACAGGTTCTGGTATTTGTTGTTCGGCTGGATCTACTACTTCTTAATCAGCAGTTTGTGAAACTTCAATGACTGCTTGTTGTTCAGTATGCATTTTTGCTCTAGGCGTATTGTGCATACTAATCAGTCTATCATTTGAAATAGTGGGTTAAGTATCTATATGATCTATCTCAAGAACAATGTTCCAAGATCTACTGCTCCCACTAATCAAGTCATTCTCAAGAAATTTAGCATTCCTTGGTTCCACAAACCTAGTAGTATGTGATGGGCAATAAAATATGTATCCCTTAGACCGTTTAGCATATCCAACGAAATACCCACTTATGGTTCTTGGGTCTAGCTTCTTTTCTTGTGGATTATAGAGTCTTACTTCATATGGGCATCCCGAAACACGTATATGTCGCAAACTCGATTTTCATCCTTTCCATAATTTAAATGGTATCTTTAAGACAACCTTGGTTGGTACTCAATTTAATATATACACTGTCGTCTTGAGAGCTTCAATCCATAAGGATTTAGGAAGCTTGAAGCTACAAAGCATACTCCACATCATGTCTAATAATGTTCAGTTTCTTCTTTCTGCCACACCATTCTGGTCTGAAGAACCAAGCATAGTGTACTAGGCAACAATCCCATGCTCTTGAAGAAACTTAGTTAATGGACCAGGTGCTTATCCATCATCAGTGTATCTACCATAGTACTCACCACCTCTATCAGATCTCACTATCTTTATTTACTTATCGCATTGTTTCTCTACTTCAGCCTTAAACACCTTAAAGGCATCTAAAGCTTCACTCTTGTTATGAAGCAAGTAGAGATACATATATCGTGAGTAGTCATCAATAAAGGTAATGAAATACTTTTGACCATATGCATCCATATCTGAACTACAAATATCTGTATGTATGATCTCTAATATGTCTGAACTCCTCTTGGCATCTTTCTTTGACATATTGATCTACTTTCCCTTTATGCAGTCCAAACAAGTGTCAAAGTTAGTAAAATCTAGAGTACTAAGTACTCCATCATTTACTAATCTCTTTATTCTCTCAATAGAGATATGTCCTAATCTACGATGCCATAACATAGAGGATTCATCGTTCATAACACATCTCTTAATGCTAGCATGAACAAGCATAGAACTATAAGAAGTTTCATTTTGCAAATTAATTTTGAAAAGACCATTTGTCAATGGACCATTTCCAATAAGTTCGGATCTATAATATAAACTAGATATAGTGTTTAAAAAATTGAAGAAAAATCCCAATGATACAAGCCTTGAAATAGAAATTAAATTCCTTGAAAAACTAAGAATATAAAATGTCTTTTCCAACTCTAAAACAAAACCACTACTTAAAACTAATATGCATGTTCTGATTGCCTCCACATGTGAGTGCATCTTATTGCCTGAATAGATGCATGAATCACTTCCCACTGGTTGCCTTAGGTTTTTCACCCCCTATAAGGAATTGGTAACATGGATTGTAGAACTAGAATCAATCCACCATGTGTTATGGCCAACATCAACCATATTAGGTTCAAAACAAATAAGTGAGAGTTGAGTACCTTTCTTTTCAAGCCAATTCTGATATTTAAAACAATCCTTCTTTATGTGCCCTTTTTTTTTTGCAGAAAAAACATCTGGATTCTTTCTTAATATCAGCTTATGCAGGCAATTTGACCTTTCACTTACCTTTGGCTTGTCCTTTATTCTTTCCTTGTGTAGCTAGATGCACACTCTCTTTCACTTCCATAGCAAGTCTCCCCTCTTCTTACACACACATGGTCATTAGTTCATTGATTGACCATTTGTCCTTATGTGTGTTATAAGAAATCTTAAAGGGTCCATACTGTGGTGGAAACGTGTTTAAGATATAGTGCATAAGAAAAGATTCTGACATCTCAACCTCAAGTATTTTAAGTTGAGCCACTATATCCCTCATTTGCATAATGTGCTCACGCACACCATGAATTTCAATGAACTTCATGGATGAGAACTTCATTATCAAGGTGTTGGCCAATGCCTTGTTTGATGATTCAAATTGTTCATCAATAACCTTTAACAAAGCGCGCACATTGTCATATTGTTCCAATGAACCATGCATACCAGTCGAGATCTTCTTCATTTTTATGAACATGACATAGAGGCAATTAGATCGCTCCTATTTTTCATAATTACCAATCGTATCCAAACTGCTAATTACTATAATAGTAGGTGGTTCATCTTTATGAATAGCATAATCAATGTCTATCCAACCTAAATAAAGAAGAATTCTCTCCTTCCACACCTTATAATTATCACCCTTTAATTTAGCAATATCACATTTAAAATTAGAGTAACTTACAGGTTCTATAATTGCTTAATCAAACATGCTTATATCACTAAATTTGAAGTTAAAATACCATAAGACATGTTTACCAATGTAAATCATGAAAATATGAATCAAATAACATAAAATTGCTTGTGGTTCAAATTTTAATCCAAACATATTCATATATTCTTACGATGAAACTATTAAATTATATTTTTTTTCTTAATCCCTATGGATAAATTAAGAAAAATAATTTAACATATCATCCTAATTAATCATATTAAATACAATAAAAATCCTGTAAGATAAATTTTATCATATTACATATGATTAATCACAATTTTTNTAATATGATAAAATTTATCTCACAGGATTTTTATTGTATTTAATATGATTAATTAGGATGATATGTTAAATTATTNAAATCATAATAACAATGATGAATGCTAGATACACAAGTTGGAATAGAAAAAGCGCATACATAATTCACAAAATCCAACTATGTGCAGAGAAATAAACATCTTAGCCTTAAGACCGCTCAAGTTAAACCAAATTGTGCTCAATCTTTGAAAACATTTACATAACGATAAGATAGCAAACTATCACACGAAGAAAATTACAAACACCACAATCAGACTAGCTCTCCAAAACAACAAAAGAAAATATCCTCATTGCCATAACAATAATGGTTTCTATTTTCTAGTTCTACAATGCACAAAATTACAACAAAATGTGAGAGTGAAATCTCTTTTTACGAGGTAAATACCAAAAATGAGCGATCTTCCTCAAACTACGAAACGAAATATTAAAAACACGTTGTTTCTAGATTGCACCATTGTCAAAAATTGCATCAAGACATAGATCCAATGCTCAGATACCAAATGTAACAAAAAAATTGTGCAGAGAAAACCAAATGGCACAAGTAATCAAAGTACCAAATGCGAAAATAAATGGCACAAAAAATTCATATGCATAAATAATTAGAAATGCACAATTCTTGAGCAAATAGAACTGACTTCTACCATTGATGCTTGAGATCAAATTTGACATTCTAATTTTTTTTTCACATGGGTGCTCTCAAGGATGATGTATGTAAACTTTAAGCATTTGTGAAAGAGACCAGCACTACAATCCTGCTATGATTCATGACATCTTCGTTGTTTGATCAAGAATGAATTTATACGCCGCAGATGGGTTACCATAAAAGACCCAATGCCAATGTATAAAAAAAAAGGTTACCAAATATGTTAACGATCTTATAAAAACACATTAATGGGTATGGTGGCCACTTTCATGCATTAACTAACTCATAAAAATGTATCAGTGTACTTCTCTGTCACTTTGTAATCGCAAATCAACAGAATTGGGTCGCAATGGTAAACACTGCCCAATTCTGCTACAACTTTGAAGATGTTTTTCAAAAAGAAAAAACGCATCAAACTTCTTCAAAGGGGTTGAGTTTTGCAGAGTTGATCTTTAAGCATCAACCCATAACACCCTTGGAGGTGGCAAGATCAAAATTGTAAAGAAAATACCTTGCAGCATATCGTTTTGCACGTGATAAGCAAAAACTATATCAGCAAGCTCAAGACAGCTTAACTAAGGCGTAAAGGCGCATAAAAAAGTATGCTAATCCAAATCAGAAGAAAAACTGACGGTTGAGTACAACAAAAGGGATAAGATCTTGTTAAAACTTACTCCTCAGATGTGGAAGAAGCTCCCTCATAAACGGTATCACAAAATCCTTCTTTAGAGATACAATGAACCATTTGAGGTTGTGAAGTAAGTGGACAATGTGACCTCTAATTAAAACTGTCGAAGCGCATGAAATCCATCGTTTCATGTAAACTTCTTCAAACCCTTCTATGAAAATGAAGACGTAGTGAGGCATAAGTCAGAAGAGCCCCTCCTGCCATCTAAAAAGAATTTCGGAAAAAGGGTAACAGAATTCTTACTAATCGCATCAACAACGGTGGTAGTCGAAAAAATGGATGCATTGACTACTTAGTCTAGGTAAAAGGGTTGTAGTGAGAAGAATGCCACATAAGAACTCATGAGGGTGAGTTTGTCACAGCCTCTTGAGTTGAGTTGCCGCAATGGTGATCACTTTTATGCGTTCACTAACCCATAAATGGTAACCACTTTCATGTTAATGGACATTGTGCAAATTCAGGCCATCAGCAACACTTCAAAACACCACAAGTAGTCGAAACTGAATACTGTCCAATTAACCAATTCATGCTAGAAGCTTCGCTTCACGTTTTCCGAAACGGAAAAATTGAAATGTTATTACGTTCCGCACAGAAAATATATCAGTAGCAATAGATCCTAATATAATCGTACGGAATCCTTCAAATAAATTATGTCCAAAGCCAACTGCAACAAACACTTCAAAACACCACAAGTCGAAACTGAAACTGTAAAAGCTTCGCTTGAAAGGGAAAAACTGAAATTCTACTGTCTGTATGCAACAAAACACTTGTAGCTGAAACTGTATACTGTTCAATTCATGCTATAAAAGGTTCGCCTCAATTCTTTTTGAAAAGGAAAAACCGAAATTCTACTAACTGTATAAAATATCCAACAAAACACTTCAAAACACAAGTAGCTGAATACCGTTCAGCTCACGCTAAAAGCTTCGCTTCAAGGCTTTCTGAAACGGAAAAACTGAAATTCGATTGTGTCTGCATAGAATACATCAGTAGCAAAAGATCCTCATCTCATCGAATCCCGAGTAAAACAGATGACTTTTTTAAAAGCTTCCGTATAATTTAAAAAAGGGAAAAAAAACGCTAAGCTAGGGTTTCAAGGCTGCGCGGCATCTTCGGCGGGAGCGGAGGACGCATGCGCAAGAGCCTGAGCATGAGCGTGGACCTGAGCCTGAGCCTGAGCCTGAGCCTGAGCCTGAGCCTGCGCATGGCCCTGCTGCAGATCGATAACGAGCCAACGCACGGCCTTGCTCATCTGCTCAAGCTTCACGGCGCTGATCGGCGGGATCCCTACCACGTGGTGCGCGTACGGCCCGGAATTCACGGCGGAGGCCGACGACGAGGCCGCGGACGCGCCGGTGGCCTCGTCCACGAGGCACTCCGAGCCGATGCGTTGGCGGAGGGAATCAAGCAGCTCCTCCGCGCGGTCGCACGCGACTTTGAAAAGCTCCCAGCTCTGCTTCAGCCGTTCTAGTGCAGCTTCGCGCTCCGTAGTCGTCGTCTGGCTCTGGCTCTGGCTCTGGTTCTGGCTCTGGTTGTGCTGGTTCGAACTCGGGTGATGATGCTGCTGAGAGGCGTGGTCCACGAGCGCCTTCGTTTCTTCCGGCGCCGGTGCGTGCGCTTGCATGGCCGCGGCCACGGCCGAGATAAGATCGTTGTACACTCTCTCCAGCGATTCCACCGTGCTCTCCATCCCTGCTTCCCTCTGTTTCTGATTCTCTCTGTTTCTGTTGCTGTGCTTTGGCCTCTCTTCGCTTAACTCTGTTTCTGTTGTTGCTGTTGCTGCTCTGGTCTATGTACTAATCCCCGTTCTTATACGAGTTTTTTTATTTAACCTTGTTGTGGCTGTCTGTGCGTTAACCTCTTTGCGGCTCTTTGTCTGTCTGTCTGTCCGTCCGTCCCTTATTTTAAGTACTTTCGCACTTTTTAAAAAACTTGGAAAATATTCTAAATCATGCCGCACTGACGCGTTTGGATTTTCCCGAATCATCATTGAATAACAGTGTGTTAAGTGTTATTTTAGTGTAACCCTTATTTTAGTGTAACCCCTGGATTTAGCTTTTGTATACTTAGAGCATTTGTTTTAGATTCTCTTGTTAGCTTTGTTGAGAAAAGTTGCTATTTATATGCTTACTTTTTTTTGTAAAATGAGTTGAGTTGCTCATTGGAGGTGTAATAGAACATATAAAATAGTATGATAATTTCAGTATTTCTCTCCTTGTTTTATGGAGTTGTTGCAAAATCAATGGGTGCATGATGAAAGTAGAGTTGAAGTGAGTACCAAGAGGATAATGTCCTAACTCTTTTAGTTAGTGCTATAGAAAACAATCAACTTTTAATATAATTAAAAATTAGTGTTTTTTTTCAGCCACACAAGTACTTCTTTCTTTTGTACTACTTGTATATAGTTTTAGGAGACATATAAATGTTGTATGATTTTATTTTTAGCAAGTGCAATGGTGAATAAGTAATTAAAATCAAACTTCAATGGAAAAATTTGCTCAATAAAATTTGGGGATAATATTTAGGCTAAAAAAAAGTTCACTTTGGAAGAGATTTGGTGATGTTACCCTAGGATTCTATGGGTAAGAGGATTAAAGATTCAAGGATTTTAATCTATGAATTATATTATATTAGAAATATTTTTATGAATTTGACATGCAAAGTAAATATTTACAAATAAATTTTGACAACATGACATATAAAAAAATTATTACAAGTAAGTTTTGATGTCAAAATTGCATCTTGGATGTGAGCGCAGCTGCTTTGCATGTAACAAATAGTGAATTCAAATCATGGTTCAGTTAAAATTATGTTTTACTTATGAAGGGTGTTGAAATTCTAACTTGTTTGTCTAGTTTTAAAATGTGGATTTGAGCCTAGGTGCAACTACTCAAAACTAAATTAGGCTTTTATTCATCCACCAAGCTTCTTAGACCTGCTTCACTAAACAAGCATTAAGCCTACTAGTGGTGATTGTTTTACATCCTAAGATAAGTAGCTAATATGATACATTAGAAAACATTATAGTGGAATATAATAGTGAGGTGTTAGCCTAGTGGTAAGACTCTTAATTTGGAAGCTCCAAGTTATGGGTTCAATTTTGGTTGGTAATGCTAAGTTATAAAGTTCTAATTGGACTATATATCTTGGGGTGCACCTTTGTAAACCTCCACTAAAAACATACAAAACCCATAACTTCGAGTTTCCAAATTAAGAAAGTTAATAAGAGGTTGACACCTCATTGTGAAAGCATTTTTATTTTTATTTTAATAGATGGTTCTAGATAAAGGTAGATATAAATAAAAAAGATGAATCTAGATAAAGAAGTACCTATTCGTTAGACAAAAAGGACAAATCTAAATAATCAATCTCAAAGGTCATTTAAGTTGGAGCTAAGGCTATATGAGTAAAATTTGGTATTGTAAATGCAATAGAAAATGTCTAGGAGCATTGCAAATGTTTGCATATTGGGTTAAACAAGCACTTAACTAAAAGAGAATTAGTTCACTAGGCTAAGGAATTGTAAAAAGTTGAAATACCTAGAGAGGTTGAGATGTTGGCATATCTGAATGTAGAAAACATGTGGTTGTTGCCAATAAATACTATGTTAAAAATTAGTTAACAATGAGGTATTAACCTAATGGTAAGGGTCTTGGCCTCAAGTAACAAGTTCAATTCTACTAGTCATGAGCGACAAGGTACCCCTACGCCCAACCATATGAATTATGAAGCATTCACATATGATTCAGTTTAATTCTGCAAACTTTGTTATTTTTAGTGCACTAGCCCTTTAGGAAGTAAATCTAGCCTTAAGGTTAATCGTTGTCTTCCCAATTATACTTGTGATGTTTGTTGGTATGGTTAAGTGTAATTGAGGCATTCGATTTTTATCATTTTTATGTTTTATAGTTGGGTACTTGAATTGTAGATAAAAAGAATTGGATTAACTAATCTAAATTAATTAATGAACTAGTATTTAACTCATCCTAACATAGGCATCCAATCCCACTTTCCGTACACATCGTGAACCCAATTATCCATTATTGGGTGACCAAGCACTATGCTACTAGACGTACCAAGCGAGAACATTGTTGGGATTACCAAGCGAATACATGTTACGCTCGAAGCAGTCTTACTTATGTGTGTAATCTATCTCGCTTAATTGCTTCATTAATGTAATAACTAATTGGAAATAGTAAATGTATAAATAAAGTAGCTAATCTATCCAAAGTACTACAAAGTTTATCAGAAAGCTTGTCTTTATTGCCGCACACACTATCATGCTCAGATACAACAATGCTCAAATGAAGATTTATATACTCAATGACTCCTACTGCAGGCACTTGAAGGAAAAATTCTAACTTTTAAATGGAAAAAATGCAAGAGCTCTATTGCAACTACAATTTTCTTATGCCATAAATGTGACTACATGCACATACTTATAACCAAAAATCAAGAAAATCGACACTGTGTTGATGGGGCCTCGTTAATGCATGGTAAGATGCATCGACTAGGCCTCATCGATGAGGCCCAATCAACGAGCCCACGTCGACGAGGCCTCATCAACACAACCAACTTAATGCAACTCATCATACCCCCACAACTAAATGAAAACTCGTCCTCAAGTCCCATTAAAAAATTGGGAAGGTATGGGATTATTAACTGACTTTTCTTCACACAATATAAACTAATTGACTTGACAAAAAATGGAGTGTATGAATCAACACATTATAAAAAATGAAGGTGTTCAAGACACAAAATTGAACACCATGATTCAACTCTTCAAAAATTGGACAACACATTCCTTGATGGTGTGAATTTTTTTGAAGAAGATTAAACAATCCCAGGCAATGGTGGTTCTTGAGGCTCCAAGGGACCTTCATCAGCATCATGCACTAGCAATGGTTGAGGTGGCTGTGGTTGTCCTATTACTGTTGCAACTTCAAGTGAGAGGTGGAAAGCATCCAGTAGTGCTTTCATTTTCTCCTCCTTGCTCCTAAGATCATGCACCATCTATACATGTTCCCCAATGTGGGCTAGAACAGGCACATCCCAAGGACATGGGATTGCTAGAAACAACTCCTTAGCATTGACAAATCAAGCAACAAATTTTTTGTGTTCAATGTTGAACGCTCTCACTGTGTTCTTTAGCTATTGGTAGTCATTCATCCGTTTGGCTAGGTCCTCAGTGATAGATCATTGATCTCTGAATCACCCTTTAAGAACTTTGAGTTCAGTGTTAGCAATCTCAAGCTTTTTCTTGGCATCCTTGTGGTCTTGAAACTCAACCTCATATAGCAAATATGAGCTAGCCACTATTTTTTCTAACTCTGGACGTGACCATCCAATAGTCAACATTACCAAATTTTCATAACCAAGATTGGCCAACTCCATGTACTCTATCATCTCCTCAATTTGCAACTCCTTCAAAAAAATCTCTACTTTATTGTAGGCATCAATCCCATCAAGGATGGGTTGCCATATCTCTCTTCCTTGCTAAAGTTGCTGGAGGACTTCAGTCATTTTCACCTTTACCATCTGGATTTATTTTTCATTCACTTCTTTTTGTAAACCGACTTGATCCCTATAGTGATTTTTCTCAAATTTAAGAGCTTCATTCTTCCAAGTAGCAATCTCAATGGCAGACTTTTGTTGTAAGGTGCGTACCTTCTCCATTAATACATTACGATTCTCCATGGCCAATTTCCTCAATTTAGTGTTTACCTTAGCAAGTTTCTCCTACTATTGATGAATGAATTCTTGCATTTGGTCTTTCTACGCATCAACATTTCACAAGTGATGATTCTATGCAGTCAATGATTCATTATTCTAGCGCATTTGATTCAAGTCCTTTTTGATTAAGTGCATTCTAGCTTCTACTATGGACTATTTAAAGATGGCCATCACTGCCTCCTCCTCAGCCTTCTAAACTTGTTCTTGAAGCTGTTTGATAGCTTCATCTCTCGTCATTGTTGGGTTAAGGATTGTTTGTTCTGTAAGTTGGGCACAAAGTTTGACAACCTCAAAAGTTGATTTTTCTCTTGGACCGTTTCTAGTTGTCCTTCCAAAATAATACATTAACTCCTTGCATTCAACAGCTCCAACTGGGTTGTTCTCTGAAAGATCAAAGATGTCCAGAGTTAGTTGCCCAGTTCCTTCTAGTCATTCTAATAATTTTTCATGTTGAGCTGCATCTAACTTCCCACTGACCATGCCTATGGACGTCAACACATCTTGGAGTGCAGATACATTTGGTACAAACGTCACGGGTGCATTCAGTGCTTTAGCTACATCTGCCACTGTCTCCTACCCTTGATGCTGCATCACTACTATAGTTATCTCTTCACCTTCCTCCAACGAGATCGAGAAAGCAGTTGCATTCTTAGAGATTTCTAGGAATAGATGATATGTTGCTAATGACACCATCACTTCTTGAGAGTTGGGATCCAACCTTGAAGGTCGCTACATTCTTTGGGTAGAGAAAATGGGACCACCTCTCTCCATCTAGCTAACTGTTTGGGCCACCTCATTGAGGTGACTCATCACTGGCTGATACATAGATGGATCCATCCACTTATTCCTGCTTATTACTCTTGTTTGCTCAAGATCTGTTCTCGAATTTTTTGTAGACATTCAATGGTTACGTAGGCCTCCAGTGTTGTTTCCTAAGTGGGTGGTGGTGGAAATAGCTCCTCTTCTTGGGTTTTCATTAGCATTTTATCCTTCATGATTTCTGCCCATGAGGCCATAGGAACATGCTTGAGAGTGTCATTAAAGTAGCGAATAAAGCTTGCCCTTTTGCAAAGTTTTCTAATGAGGCATGGAAAGGGTACGGTCTTCCTTCCATGTTTATTTTCTTTGAAATTTTTTTCAATATCCAAGTATAGCAATTGTGGAAGATTAATGGGCAACTTTCTGCTTAGAGTAACACATGCTTAGGTGGAGAAACTAGTCACCTTTCTTTGCCTCACCGTTGGATTGAGGTGATAGGCTGCAATCTTGAAATAAATCCGCTCCGTTGATGTGAGTGCACTATATTCCTCATGATCCACCTCGTAACATCATTGGGTCCAATCCCTCTTAGCCTTAGGATCACATTTTATAGATAATTTAGCTAACTATGTTCCTATGTTAGGCAACCCAAGTGCCTATACCATTCCCCACTAGACGTGATGACTAGCCACATGGGAAAGGTCTACAATTGTGTCTTGACATCCTCTATGGCTTTCTCCAAAAATGGCCCCAAGTTGATCTCTTGAAGAATCAATCTTTGAATGGCTTGGGACTAAATGATATCTAGGTAGGCTTGATTCAATGTGACCTCAAGCCTTGGCATGGGTCCAGGTACTTCTTCTCTTTGTGATTGTTCCATTGGCACTTCTTCCTTTGGAATCTGTTAGACAGATTCTACTTCGAGCTCCTCCTGAAGAGGTCCTGTTGCATGGGTCACCTCTGGTAGTTCTTAGCCTTGTTCTTGCTGGCCCCTTCTAGCTCTAGGTCATTTCTCCCATGGTTGTGAGCATTCTCCCTCCTACAGACATTTTTGTTTGGGTGCCATTTGTAATCACAATAAGACCATGGATTAGCAATCATTGTGTAACCTTAAAACAATTGGGATGCCTTAACTCTTGAGGATAGTTACACTTGGCTAAGTTGTGATTATGGTTGATTTAATTAATCTAATTAGTATTTATTTTATGTGTTATTATGAATAATTCATCTTAGAGGTTGTTGGAAGGGTTAACTTGGGAAAAAATTGGTGTTTATATATGGCTAAGGTTATTAACCCACTGGAGGAGTTAGAAAAATTTTCAAAAAATTTCATTAGTTTTTCATCATAAACCTTAGGGTTTGTGGCCCCCACAATAAAGATCTTACCTCCAATAAGCACAGGATTAAAAAACGAAGTGATTTGGACAAACGATTGGGAAGTTATGAGCTCGAGAAGGTTTAGGGCTGTAAAAAATTACAAAAATTCCCTGTGTGTTATGAGCAATTTGTAAAAGATTCCAAAGTATCTAATGGTATATATAGGATCTAAGCACTGCATCAATGAGGCTTCGTCAACGTGATCAGCAGCGTTGATGAGGCCTCATCGACACAATCAATGACCACCATTAACTTGGTCAAACTTTTAAAATACAAGGAATTTTTGGTGAAATTGGGGTCAAATGAAAACTCATAAGACCAAGAATAGCGTGAAAACATGAGAAGAGGGCATTAAAGCTCATAAACTTGAAAAAATGGAGAAAATTTAATTTAGTGGATGAATGAAATGAAAGATTAAGGAGTATTGAGGGGTTTACACAATGGAAAATCTGAAATATAAGATTATAGCGACATCAAAGGTAAGGAACCTTAACTAATCAAGCCAAAAGCTATGTAAGTGGATCCTCCCCATAGCAAGCTCATTCCCTTTTTACCCTTGCATAACCTTAACTAAGGAGTCTATGGGCTCCACAATCAATTAATGATCATGAAAAGTTAACGAGCAACCTGAAAGAATCTACTCAAGAATCCCAACATATCAGACCAAGACATAAAGCATAACATAGAAGATGGCAATGAGGTGAGTTATGGCACCATGGATGAATGATTTAAAAGGTGGAATGGAGTTCCAAATTGAGGTCATAAGAAGTCCCTTGTGGAATTTGTGATTAAAATGACTTGAGAAGTTCCATCCTCAGTCTAGAATAAAACCATCCACTTTGAGTGACTTTGCATCATCACTCTAAGACTAATCTACCCACATGAGATACAAGAGTGCTTTCACAAAACCACCACTGTTCCACAAGGAGAAGAAAGGAGAAGTAGAAAGTAAGAGAGAGGGTCTTAGTTAAAAAGGACCTTCAAGCATAGGTGCATGTTGTTCGAGTCCCATAACTAGTGCTTGTAGCCCAATTACTTGTCCAAGGGGTGTGCTTTGAATTCCCATTGTTTTATTTTTTTTCTTTTAAAATGGGAACCACACCATGTGAGGACTTATTCTTATCAAAGGGGTGTGCTTTGAATTCCCATTGTTTTGTTTTTTTGTTTTTTGTATTGGAATGGGAACCACACCATGCAATGACTTATTTGTCTTCTTATTATTGGTTAGTGTGAAATAGCAAGAAGTTCATGAAAAATACTCAAGCACTCAAGTAAGAAGAACAAGACAAAGAGTATTGAGTCCCCTTGAAGTCACATCCTTTACAAACCTTTGAATCCTTCCTAATTCCAGAACTACCAAGGTCACTAATTAATTAAAAGTTTCTTTAATGAAAAGGGACCTTAGATTCCCAGAACAAGGAAAACTATAGAGTTCATTGGATGGGCAAATGACATGGACTCACTACCTATTCCATGAAAAATAAACCATGTCAAAGTCATTAAACATCAGAATTCAAAAATAGGAACCAGGCATCGACAATCACACATTAAGCACAAACCATCATCAGTAAACAACAACAGCAGCATTGTGTCTTGTGACAATAAAGTGAATTTATTAGCAAAAATGAGAAAATATCACACTTAAACAAAAAAAAAAGAAAAATAAAGTAAAATATATAAGAAAGTGTAAAATAATCAAGAAAGTTTAAAGGTACTAAAGATGGTGTAAAATTAGAAAAATTCAAAAATCAAAAAATTGTAAAATCAAAAACATGAGAAACAAAAAGGTAGAAAAATTAAGAGGCCATGGAAATGGTAAGCATAAATGGCCATCTCCCCCATGATTGATTTGGAGGGAGGAGATCCAGAAAATAGAATGTGGTTGTCCATCTATTGAGGTGGTATTTACACTGGCCTATCTTGGTTCTAGGAAAGGTTTGACTTGTTGGACCTTGACCAACTACTTTTTATTTGGGTTGTCAGGTTCGTAGATTATCATGGCCCTAGAGGAAAAGGTTTGATCGATTATATAAGATCCCTTCCACAATGTTTGGAATTTGTCTTTTTGGATACATGTGTAGGGTTCTAGTAAAGAACCTTATCTCTTGGTTGAAGTTTTACTTTCTTGATTCTAAGGTCATGACGTTGTTTATTGAATGCCTTGTTCACCTCATTCAAGAATAGGGCCACTAAGAAATTTTTCTCTAGAACATTCAAATTGATCAATCTTTCCTTCTATGCTAGACTTAGGTCAAGGTTTAGATCATAGGCTGTTGAGAATGTATGGAGCTTGGATTGAATCGGGAGCATTAGAAACTTTCCGTACACTAAATCATAGGGAGAATAGCCAATAGAAAGTTTCCAAGTTGAACGATAAGCCCATAGAGCATCATTAAGTTTTATACTCTAGTCCCTTCTATATTTGCTAATGGTCTACGTTAGTATTTTTGTAATCTCTTGATTAGTTACCTCTGCTTGATCATTGGCTTGGGGGTGGTAAGGCTTTATTAATTTATGTTCTACCCCTAAGCATAATTTTCTAAATGTGGCACTAGTGAAATGAGTTCCATTATCAAAAATTAGTGAACATGGCACCCTAAACCTATTCACGATATTTTGTTGTATAAATTTGGTAGCAATGAATGATATACAATCAGTAACAGCTATTGTTTCTGCCCATTTTGTGCAGTAGTCAACTACTACTATAATATATGCCTTCACATTAGACATGGGTGTGATGGAACCCATGAAGTCAACACCCCATATGTTGAAAGGTTCCAGTGGTTGAATCCATTGTTGAGGACCTTCCATGTGAGCGATCATCCCCCTATCATATTAATAATGTTTACAAGACTTGATGAACTGGTGGACATCCCTAAAGATTGTAGGCCAATAGTAGCCTACCATTAGGATTTTTACGATCATGTGTCTCCTTGCCTAGTGGCCTCTGCAATGCCCTTCGTGAGCATCCTAGAGAATGCGTAGTTGATCTTCGTTAGGGATACACCAACAAATCAGGCCATCGACACACACCTTGTAAAGGTCTCTATTGATTTCCATAAAGTATTTGGCACGATGAAGAAATTGTTGCTTTTTCCTAAAATCCAAGTCTTGTGGGATCTCTTG
This sequence comes from Gnetum montanum, assembly GCA_015680685.1. Taxonomy (NCBI): domain Eukaryota; kingdom Viridiplantae; phylum Streptophyta; class Gnetopsida; order Gnetales; family Gnetaceae; genus Gnetum; species Gnetum montanum. The sequence goes on from MNCI01014449.1 coordinate 497,726, forward strand.
AGTGAGAAGATATATGAGGATGTCATTATACCATGTTACTTTTGTAGCCGTTTATTCATTTATTACTCTGATAAAGAGGATTTTGTATGGAAATTGATTAGAAAATGGACTCTCCTTCTCTTTGCTATCCCATCTTAAATGAGAGAGATGGTTAGCAACCACATTCTCAACCCCTTTTTGATCTACCATAGTGAGATTGAATTCCTATAAGATCACAAGCCACCATATGAAATGAGGGCTAACAATCGGCTTATTCATGAGGAAGCAAATTACACTATGGTCCGTATGCACAAATACTTTGTAACCCAGCACATAGTGCCTAAACTTTTCTAGTGCATACACCACTACCATTAATTCTTTCTTCGTAGTGGTGTAATTTAATTATGCTCCCACAATGCTTTGACTTGTGCAATGGATATAGTATGGACATTCCTTATCATCCATCTGCGTGAGCACTGCTCCTAAAGCATAGTTAGATGCATCTTTCATGATATGAAATGGTTTGGACCAATCTAGTGCTCATAGGATTGGTGTTTCTATGAGTTTCTTTTTTAATTGTTGGAATGTATGTTCACATTCTTTGGTCTAGATGAAAGGTGGATCTTTCTTGGTAAGCTCTACCAACAGCTTTGCAATCTTAGAGAAATTCTCAATAAATTGTCAGTAGTAACCAGTGTGTCTAAGGAATGACTGGACATCCTTGACGGTCTTTAATTGGCATGTTATTCCTTAGATGATCCTTATCTTTTTTTGGGTCTACCTTAGTCCCTTTCTACTAAATTCGGTGCCCTAGCACAATGCCTTCTTGGACCATGAGATGGCTCTTTTGCTAATTGAGTTGTAGGTTTGTCTCTACACATCTCTTCAATACTTGCTCAAGTCGGTCCAAGGCTTACTCAAAGGTAACTCCATAGGTGAAAAATTCATTCATGAAGACTTCAACACCACTACCAATTTGCTATTGAAAGATACTAAGAACCAAGCATTGAAATGTTGCAAGAGCATTACATAGGCCAAATAATATTTTACAATATGCAAAAGTCCCCTAGGGACTCGTGAATCTTGGCTTGATCTTTGGGTGCAATTTGGATTTAGTTATAGTCACCATAACCGTCCAAAAAGCTATAATAATAATGCCCAGATATGGTGTCTAATACTTGATCCACAAATGACAAAGGAAAGTGATCCTTAGATGTTGCCATATTCAACAACCTGAAGTTGATGCAAACCTGCCATTTGCCACCCTTCTTCGGTACAATTACAAGTGGGCTAACCCATTCACTATCCGTGATTGGATAGATGAACCCTGCCTTTAGGAGTTGCTCTCTCTCCTACTTAATGATTTTCTTCAATTTGGGGTTTAGTCACCTCTGCAACTTCCTTTTAGGTTTCATGGCCAGGTCAATGTAGATGTGATGCTGGCATATCCTTGGATCGATTCCTGTTATCTTTGGATATGACCAAGCAAAGGCTATCAACCATTTATTCATCACTTTCAATAACTTTTCTTTTTGTTTAGGAGCAAGTTTGGCATTAATGATGATTAGTTTACCATTCTTTAAAAATTCATACTCCATACTAGTTGGTAAAGTCTTTAGCTCTAAGGACTCTTACTTGAAGTGATCAAGGATTTCCAACTCTCCCCAACAGGAATCATCATCTTCATTAGAGAGTTTGAAATGAACTTGTTCAATTTTGGTCATGCCTTCAACATTTGCACATGTTAGGTTGCTATCAACAACTAGGTGTCCTCCTACTTTGTCGCTGTTGCATACAAACACCTTTGAATATTAATTTTTTGTGCACATTAATTGCATGCCTTAATGCATGTGCTCTTGATTGATCAAATCCTTTGCATGCAATTACACCCATTATGATTATATGCGATGCATGGAATACACTTCTTCTTAATTTTGCCTAGCTCATTTTCCTTTGATATTTCTAGAGATAGGTTCCTTATACCCATTCGCGTGTCAACTGTGCTTAGCCAAGCTCTTCCCATAATGATAGGGAAGTCACTTTTGTAGTTGTCCACCTTGATTACCAGAAAATTAGCAGGATAGGACCACCTACAAACTGTGGTCACAGTGTTCTCTACTAATCCCAAAGGAACAGTAATCAACTGATCTACTAATTCTAGATGGATGTTGTTCTTCTTAAGAGGTGGTAGGTTCTAGGCCTTGTATATATCACGGGAGATGAGATTAACTTGGGAACCAAAATCAAGAAGAGCTTTGCATGGCTCTTGTCTGGCAATCTGTAGATAGATGAGTGGACTTCCCATGTTAGATCTTTTTGTAGAAAGATTGCCAGCCTTGATTCAGTCAAAAACAACATGAGTTAGCATTATAGTGTGAATCCTAGGTGACACTTGGTTTGAAGGGCACTCAAAGGTATTTGATCTAGAGGATGAGGGTGATGGAGATGCAAGATGATCAGTTATGGAAGGTTGTGAGGGTTGGACAGGACTGCTAGCCTAAAAAAAAAGGTTGTTTCCTTGATTGATTATTTGGACCACTTGGTTGAAAAACTGGTTGTGAGTGTACAACCCTTGTAGCATTTCGTTGTAGTGGTTGTAGAGGAATCTCACCCTACATAGACAGAGTAGGAGGTAATTGGGTTGAAGGTGGAGGTGTAGGTGTAGAGGGATGTAGAGGATGATAAGGATGCAGATATGGGTTTTCCCCTTGAGTAGATGGTGAATGTGTTCGATGGTACTCTAGAGGGTAATAGTGATGTTGGAATGATGCATGACTCGCAGAACTTCTAGGGGAGACGGGCAATTGAACATAGTATCCGTATGGATCTGGTTGCCTATAAGGGTATTGCTACCTTGAAGGTGGCATTTCCCACAATTGTGGTTGGTGCCATTGTTAGTATTGTTCATAAGGTTGTGGAGGAGTTTCACTTCGGTAATAAGCTTGTTGCTATTGGGGGAATTACCTTGGATTACCTTGAGGGTAAGGCAATCGTCTTGGTGCTTACCTACATGCTAGACAAGGATTCAATGCGTACACTCTAGACTCTTGTAAGTGTGACACGACAGGACAACATCCCTTTGGATGTTCATATTGGCATATGTAACATTCAGTTTCATCATCAAAGTCAGACTCCACAACTTATTCTACTACATCAGCTTTACCCTTACGTCTTTAGTAAGCACGTTCAACTTCTTTTCGCCTCCTACGATTATGATCACTAATTTTCTCTTTGGATTCTTTTGCAATCTTCAAAGTGATTTGAAATTTTTCATCCCAAGAGTCCCATAACTTGTCAACCTTGGCCAAAATATCAAAGATATAGTTTTGGATGGGTAAGGTCTTTCTATTCACCACTTCATCAAGTGGTGATTCCTACTCGTCACAAAATCAAACCTCTCATTTTCTAATGGGAGGGTCCCTATTAAACTCTTCAACACTTTTTCTTTTTTGTAGCTTGTGTTCTTCTTTTTCTACCTACTCAATTAATCTTTGGATTTGATAAGCTCTCAATTTAGACAATCTTCCTTCGGCATAAACTCCAAGGGTTCTTCTTGTTTCGGCTCTGAGCCCATCTACAATGTGGTGAAGTTGTTTCCTCTGAGAGTAACCATGGTCAGGGCATTGGTGTAGGAGTGAATAGTATCAGCCCATGGCAACATCCAAGGGTTCATGTGCTCCTTATTTCCAGCCTTGGCTTTGCCTTCTTAGATTGGACACTCTAGAGTACGTCTAATATTTGTCATTGAATAGTTCTAACATGGTACTCTATCTATGGATAGATTCCAACTCTAAGGATCGGTACCAACTTTTAGCTTCCTTAAGGAGTGTCCTTGGGAAAAGTTTGAGTTTTTGCTAATCATTCTCTATGTTCTGAAAGGCATAGGCATCTTGAAAAGCTTGTACATGTGTCTGCGGATCAAAATTGTATCCCCCCTCAAATCTTGGAATATTGTTCATGTCTAGGTGCTTGATCCGACTTTCCTTTATATGCCTAGTTGGGATTTTCATTGCCTATGCAATGTTGAGCATGCTTCGAGTCACCAATAGAGGTTCATCATCATCGCTGCGTTAATGATGTCGAAGATGGATTCGGCCACCCCTTCAATTTTGGTGGCCTTCATGGTCATTGTTAATTTGTCAATCACCTTCATCATAGTTGTTTTGACGGTGGCTTCCATGAGAACTGTTAGATGAAGAGGAATGTTTGAAATTGAATGAAGAGGATGAAGAGGAAGGTGGACTACCACTACCACCACAGTGTCCGCCACCACTCTTACGCTTGTTATGATCACCATCCTTAAATCCCTTGTTGCAATGTTTACCCAAGTCCCTACCTTGGCTATCACTTTTTCTTAAATCCAATTTATGAATAGTCAATCGTAGGGTCAAGTTCACACCCTCACCATTAGTAGTAGGGGATGGAAAATCTTCATGTTAAGAACCTTCTAAGGGAGGATCCTCATTGTCCTCTTGATTTAGTAGGAATAAGGGGTTAGTGTAATGTTTTCCCTTTGTAGCTTCATGGAGTTTCTCCTGACGTTGATCTCATTTGTGTTGTGTTTCAGTGGGATAGTAGTTTCAAGTGTCATAACCATCCGCAACGTATTCTTCATGAAGATCTACTATGCCCAACTTCTTAAGGGTTTTGAATAGCATCCTAGGCACAGATCTATTGGGGGATAAGACAACGTTGCCCTCCATATCACAACATCTCATCTGTTCATCCTAATGTTGGATGAAGGTGAAATTCGGCACAAACTCATCTGGATGAGTGTACACCACTTGCATTCTTGTGGGACCAGTGGTTTGGTATCCTCGTGTTTGTGAGAAGAAGAAGACATTCTGCAAAACAAAACAAAATGTCGGTGTGCTTTTAGAACTCTATGTATAGTGGGAATGATATTAACCCTTAGGTTCATACAATAATATAACGGTATTCACTTAAATCTAAATAGTGCACATTCCACAAATAAAGTCTCTGACAATGACACCAATAATGAGCGGTGAGGTACCCCTAGTCCAACCATACAAATCACGAAGTGTTCATGTGTGATCTGGTCAAATTTTGTAGACTTTGTTGTTTCCAGTGCACTAGCCCTTTAGGAAGTGAATCTAGCCTTAAGGTCAATCGTTGTCTTCCCAACTACACTTGTGACGTTCGTTGGTATGGTTAAGTGTAACTAAGGCATTCAATTTTTATCATTTTTATGTTTTATACTTGGATGCTTGAATTGTAGATAAAAAGAATTTGATTAAGTAATCTAAATTAATTAATTAACTAGCATTAAACTAGTCCTAACATAAGCATTCGATCCCACTTTCTGTACACGTTCTGAACCCACGTATCTGCTATTGGGTGACCAAGCACTACGCTATTGGGCATACTAAGCGATAATGTTGCTAGGATTACTAAGCAAATACATGTTACGCTTGAAGCGGTCGTACTTATGTGTGTAATCTATCTCGCTTAATTGCCTCATTAATGTAATAATTGGGAAATATTTAATAGCTAATTGAAAGCATTTAATAAATAACTAGAAATAGCAAATGCATAAATAAAGTAGCTAATCTATCCAAACTACTACAAGGTTTAATCAAAAAGCTCGTCTTTATTGTCGCACACACTGATGTGCTTAGGCACAACAATGCTTGAATAAAGATCCGTACACTCAATGACTCTTGTTGTAGGCACTCGAAGGAAAAATTCTAACTTTCAAATAGAAAAAATGTAAGAGCTCCGTTACAACTACAATTTTCTTATGCCATAAATGTGGCTGCAAGCATGTATTTATAGCCAAAAATCAAGAAAACCAACACTGCATTGACGGGGCCTTGTCAATAAGATGTGTTGACTAGGCCTTGTTGATGAGGCCTAGTTAATGAGGCCTTGTCGATGCAGCCAACTTAATGCGACTTAGCAATGAAGTACATTGAATTATAAACTTCTATAAATTTTGGGGTGTACCTATGTTTCACTTATTTCGGGTTCCAACACCTCCTCCCCTTATCCCTATTGAAAAAAAGAAAAGAAAAGAAAAGAAAAACATGAAAGCTTACATCAAAGATATCTTAATATAAATAGATTAGTCACTAGTAAGGTTATTGCTTGTGTAGCATAAAGATTTCTTAGATTTTCATATTCTAAATTTTCAAAAATAATTAATTAAAAAGAAAGACCAAAAAAGAAAAGAAAAAAGAAAAAAGAAAAGAAAATAAAAGATAGAAAGAAGAGGAAGAACCTTTAAGTGGTATTACTTTTTCTTATAAGAGATGAGTATTTGCATTATGTAAAATGCTACAAACTACATAAGCACTATATATGGTTAAAGATTGCATTTTTCAATAACTACTATATTTATTGCCTTTTGTTACTTCACTACATAAAGGCCTTCAATTTATGTTGGGTTTGAACTCTTCAAAGACCGTTCCTTTGAGTATTTATGAAAAACATTGTTAAAAGTGTTGATGTTGGAAAAGTTATTTTGTGGAGATTTTAATGCTTACAATGGATTTTCTACGCTACATACTTTTGAAGGCTTTTAAGGAAATCCAACGAATGAATTTATTTTTATGCACTCAAAACATATAACCAATCTGATAATTTATGAAAATTTTAAAGAAATATGATAAGGCCTCAAGTGTGAATCGAATTTACAAATTTTGACTAAATAATACCACTTGAGGTACAAATAACAAATCTGCTCTCGAAGGTTAGGGATGGCTCAGAAATTTTGTGTGCAATGACAGAATTATTAGGTGCCACGGATTAAAATTACTTTTAGAATTCAGCTTATTCTTAGCCACATCTAGGAAAGGGAAGCTAATGTGCTCAAGTAAAAGACGAGAAAAGAAATTGGATATTTTAAATATAATTTCATAACCCCGAAGTAATAAATTTTATCACCATTGAAACTGTGCGTGAGCGCCCAGCAGGGCTGGAAAAACTGAACTCATTGTGCCAAGCCTACATTTCAGAGCGCAATAAAAGGTGCGTTTCAAGTTCCCAAAAACATTTAAATAATAATAGATAACATAAACTCACGGCCAATCCAGTCTGTCGTCTCCCATGTCGGTGCTGATATTTTGTACAGGGGAATTGACTAGCGCCTGCAGCTCTGCAAGTCTTCCAATTTCCAAACAATCCGTGATAGAACTCAACGTTGATGCCAAACTGCCGCACCAATCTCGTTTAATCTGAAATAACAAACATCATGTGCTTCGAATCACTGAACGTGATCTTCTGAATTTGAAAAGATGAGATTTAAAGTGACAGGGCATCTGATTTATGCTACGCTCTTTTGTTGAACTTTTCTGCAGCTCCGGTTATTTACTCTCGGTCAAATAACGGAACCAAATCTACGCACGCAGCGTAGTCCCAGGAATTCAAGTTTCGGTTTCTCTCGTCTTGCTGGTTGCCACTGCCGATCAAGGAGCTGCGATCACAGTAAGGTTTTCATTCCCTTTCTTAAAGTCTCGTTATTGTTTTGAAGAGTTTTCTCGGCAAGTTTTCCCAGATTCCGTGTTTAAATCTTTTCATTTTAGCTAATTTTTTCCTCCAGTTACCTTCCTTGTTCACAGTAAATATGATTCGAAGCGTTTCCACACCATCTTTGAGCTCGATCAACTCGCTTGAGTCCAAAAATGAGCGTTTTTCTGAAACCTCGAATGCAACATCAGAACCCTTAGTGTTCAAAGATAATGAGAAGCCTTCCTTTGGAATGAAGCGTGCTGCATCTGACACTAATCTTCAGCCTCAAAGAGGTAAGGATACCCTGGAATCCATGCCTTCTTTGTCTTGGTATTGCAATGACAAGCCGTTAAAAAATGGTGTCGCATTCTCCAATAGTGGCCTTTCGAAGGCTTTATCTAAGGAATTTAGCTTTGGAACTGGTTTTGCGCGGGAATTGTCAGAGAATACAAAGATTTCGTGTGCATCTGAAGGGGATGCAACACAATCTTACATGGAAGAAGGTGCTGTACCTCGTAATTTTGATGAATATTATCTGCGTTCCCTGGAAAGGGATCCTCGGAATTTTCTTGTGTTGAGGGACTATGCGCACTACTTGCATGAGGTACTAAGTTGTTTTGTCTTATCAGTTTTGATTTGGAGTGTTTTGCTTAGAAACACTTCTTGAAATCTTAAGCAAATTGTTTGATACGCTATTAGTAAAGCGTACTGCACTCTGATTTTTTTTTTTTTTTGGCCGCCTATGATAATGTCAGACAAAGAAAAATCCCTGGCAGGCAGAGATATTTTATATCAGAGCTCTTGATGCCAATCCTAGAGATGGGGAAACTTTGGCACAGTATGCCAAACTCCAATGGGAAACTTACGGTGACAAAAGAAGAGCATTTGAAAACTTTGAAAAGGCTGCAAAGTATTCTCAGGATTGGTAATTTTTCGTGTTTGTTAATTTTATATAGTTAGCTGTGGTGAAGCAAGTTCGCATTCTAACTTTTCTGATTGCATTATTAATTTTCGATGTTATGCTTTCTTCCTTATTCTTGCAGTCATGTCCTTGGTGCTCGAGCAAGCTTCTTGTGGAGCATAGAAGATGAGGAAATATGTTGGGATCCCTCTCTTGCTTCGCTTCCTGAGAATACAGAGGAACAGGATGATGAAGAAAATCAAACGACAGAAAGCAGTTATCCTGCAGCTCAAGCTCTCTCCCTTCGGAATAGAAATGAAGATTCATCACTTCCCCAGAATACGGAGGAACAGGATGACGATGAAGAAAATCAAATGAAAGAAAGCAATTATCTTGCAGCTAAAGCTTTCTTTCTCTGGAATATGAATGAAGATTCATCACTTTCTGAGGATACAGAAGAACAGGACAATGACGAAAATCAAATGAAAGAAAGCAGTTATTTTGCCGCTCAAGCTCTCTCCCTTTGGAATATGAATGAAGATTCATCATTTTCTGAGGGTTCAGGGGAACAGAACGATGAAGAAAATCAAATGAAAGAAAGCAGTTATCTTGCAGCTCAGGCTCTTTCCCTTTGGAATGCGAGTGAAGATGAGTAGCTACCATTTGTGATCAATACATATTTTTCATAAGATAAGATTTGATTGAAGATGGTTCCATTATAAGCTTGAGTAGCAACCTCTGGTCGAAGAGGAAATTGCTGGGTTGGAACTAGCATAAAGTCTTTAACGATTGATTTTGATGCTGGATTTAATAACTTATGAAACATGTGGAATAGAAATAACAGAATAGCTATGACATGGAGTGACCCTAAGGAAATATTGTTATGTTTGATGAAAAATAAAATAACCGTTTCAACTGGGAAAATGACAATAAAATCACTCCCCCCATTAAAAAATTACTGGTTCTAGGAAAGTTTGATGACCGTCATTCCCCGCCGATTTGGCTACAAGGACGTGATCATAGTGTTGGAAATAAACCGTCATTTGACTGTCCCAATCTTGAGAACTTTCACTTTTTCAATGTATTTCAGAAAATATTCATAAATAATAGAAGTAATTCAACTACCTGATTTCTATAAATACCGTTTAAAAAAATGCAAGGTCATATTCATTGGTGCAGGTTCTTTTTCTTGATATATTATGCTTGCGGACACAATGAAAGATCACTCATTAATGCATATTGAAGAGGAAGAGTTTGGATACTAGGGCACTAGAGATCATTAGATATAAGGGAAGAATATATGAAATGCGATTTTAGTAAAAGCTAAATAATGAGAAAATGAAATTGAAAATTCCAAAGTTACATGTTCAATTCTAGTGGGTAATTGGTGAATCGTGTTTTACATGAGCCCCGATATTGGGTATGTGATATCATGGCCCAAGATGCGATATGAGGCATGGGTACTCTCGGGTCTATAAATATAGCTTTTGGGCACATGATTCAAAGTAGTTTTTTTTGGAGTCAAGTAGTGAAATTCTTGTAGTTTGTTCATTCGAGAGTTAGAATATTTTCTAAGTGCTTGCAACAGGAGATCTAAGTGTAATCGGATCTTTATTCAAGCATTGATGCACTTGAACACACCATTGTGTTGATAATAAAGATGAGCTCTTTGATTTATCCTTGTAGCACTTGAGACTTTCTTTCTTTATGCATTTATACATTGTGATTTCATGCAGTTCACGTTTAACATTATTCATTTAGCAATTAATTTTGATTAATTAAGCAACTAATTAAAATACACAAGCATGACCCCTTCAAACATACGTGTGACACTTGATAGCTCAAAAACGATTAGCGTTTGACAACCCATTAGTGTTTACATTCAGTTCAGGATGTGTTCAGGAAGTTGGGACGGTTACTTGTGTTAGGCTAGATTAGACAATAGTTTGCTTAGCATTTAATTACTCTCACTGTCATTATTGTTTTAGGCAATCAAATTGATAAAACATAAAATGATAAAAATCTTATGCCTTGTCAAACTTAGCCATGCACTTGCATTTCACAAGTGAGACTGGGAAGACAATGAACAAACAACACGAACTCACCATTTAACTCTAACGTACTTGGTAATTAAAGTCTGTGAAATTTGAACGGATCGCATGTGAACGCCTGTGATTCATATGGTTGGGTGTACGGGTACCTCGCCACTCATCATTGGCACCGTTGCCAGGGACTTTAGTTCTACGTGTGCTATCTAAACTTAGTGAAACTTAGTAACCTCATTGTTCAAACCCTAAAGGTTGAATCCTACAAACACAAAATTATTATTACAGCGAAATTAAATCTTACCCGCACACTACATATAGATTCATTAATATAAAATGTCTTCTTCTCACAAGAGTCTATCTTCGCCCAGGGCAAACTAAGTGCCTCAACAATATCAGGTGGTATATTCTCATCCTGATGAGTATGTACCAAACTTCACCTTCATCTTACATCAAGATAAAATGCTATGGTGGTGCGACATGGAAGGCAACATTGTGTTGCCAGCGGATCGATTTGTTCTAGTTATGCTCTAGCTAATGCTTGCACGACATGGACTTCAACATCTTCACAAGGAGTATGATATGCAAGATCCCGATTCAAAGGATTACCATCCCACTGAAGCACAAAGATTAAGGGATTGTCAGATGGAGCAACATCATGACCTTTTGAAAGGCAAGGGCTCGAACACTTTTCCACCTCCGCTCGCCCCATTGGATGGAGGTGAACGCTTCTCTAGGGGCTTTTCCTTTGGTGACACTCCTCTCTTTGACTTTGGTCAAGAGGCCCTCAACCAGAACATGCAATCTACAATTCATAATCTTGGTTTTGATCGAAATAGATCCAATGACAAAAATGGACTTCGATGAGTAAGTCATAATAAGGGGGCAAATGGAAGTCATGATGGCAATCATGGTCATGATCATCGAAGAGAAGGTGGTAGGCACCAGCATGATGCAACTCCTCCTTCCTCTTCCCCTCATCGTCTTCTTCTTCTTCATCTGGCTCAGAGTGTGGCTGCAAAGGGCATGACCATGATGCAGGTAATTGACGGGATTGAAACAATAGAAGGGATGGCTGGGATAGTCATGATCGGAGGCGTGGGCGATCTAGAGAGACCCACCACCATGAAAGAAGGGTTAGTAGAGAACATTGTAAGCACCATCACTATGGCCTTGATGAACCTCTACTTGCCACTCGAAGCATGTTAAACATTGCAAAGGTCGTGAGGATTCCAACAAGGCATGTAAAGGATAGCAGAATAAAGAGGTTGGACATGAACAACATCCCTCAGTTTGAGGAAGGCTACGACACTAATCTGCAAAATCATCTCGAAGCCTTCCAGGATGCATGTGCCTTGCAAAATATTAACAATTGGCAGAAGTTGAAATTATTTCCAAGGATACTCATTAAGGAAGTAGAAAAATGGTACTGATCCTTGGAACTGAAATCAATCAAGTGGTGGAGTACAATGTTAGAATTGTTTAATGACAAATATCAAATGTACTCTCAAGTGTCCAACCTAAGGAAGTAGATTCAAGGGTGGAAATAAGGAAACCATGAGCCCTTGGATGCTGTTATTGGCCAATACTACTCTCTGTTGCATAAGTGTTCTGGCCATGGATATTCTCAGCTTGATCAACTCCGTCATATTATAGATGGATTGTGATTTGAAAAAAGGAAAACCCTTGGCATCTATGCTCAAGGGAGACTAATAGAGTTGAGCACTCATTGGATCCAAAACTTAATTGAGTAGGTAGCCAAGCAAGAAAGTGCAAAGGAATACAATCGAGACCCTTCCATTCAAAAAAGGGGGGCTTGATTTTGTGATAGTGAGCATGAGTTAATAAGAGATGAGATTTCTAATCAGAAAACCTTTCCACTCTAGAAATTGCAGTCCTAAATTATGGCTAAGGTTGATCAATTATGGGACTCCATGGACAATAAGTCTCAAGCTATTTTAAAAATTGTTGAAGAGTCTAAGGAACAAAGTGGTGAGCAAGAGCGTTGCAGATGTAAGGAAGCTGAATGTGCCATATCCAAGGGTAAGGGTAAGATGGCTATGATAGAGATGGTTGCAGACAACAAATCAGATGATGATGACAGGTGTGACATCTACCAGTATGAACATTCCAAGGGATGTTGTCCAATTGTGTCACACTTGCAGGAATTTGGGGTGTATGCCTTACATCCACAACTTGCACAAAGGCAAACACCCAAAAGATTGCCTTATCCACAAGGCAACTCTCGACAGTTCTACCAACCATAGTAGTATTATCCAAGTGGAACTCCACCGCAACCCTATGAATTATACTAGCAATGACAGGAACCACAATCATGGGCATTGGCACCTCCAAGGTAGCAGTAGCCCTATCGGCAACCAAATCCCTATGGTTATTATGTTTAGCAACCTTCATCTCCATCTAACTATTCTAGTCATGTTGTTGCTTACCAACCTCATCACTACCCTCCTAAAGTTTACCAACCATCATATGCAAGGAGGGATGCCACCTACTATCATCATGCTCTTCCCTTTCCTACACCTACTCCTCCATCTCCTACACAGCTACCACATGCTCCATCCATGCAGGGTGAATTGCCTGCCCAACCACAGCAAAAAATGCTACAAGGGCAGTTAATCTGCAACCGGTTAGTCAACCAAGTGGGTCGGAACCACAATCAAAGAAAACATCCTTCTTCTGACCTTGTAGTTCACAAAAGCCCTTAGACACACTAGTGGTTGGTAGCCCTGCTCCTCCACCTTTCTTTGCCTCACCTTTATCTAAGTCCCCTTCAAACCAAAATCCCTCTTGAATCCATACCGTGATGTTGACCCATGCTATATCTGATTGGATTCGAGCCAGTAACTTGCCTAGGAAGTTAGTCGATCCCAGGAGTCCCTTAGTGTATTTGCAAATTGATAGGAATGAGCCTTGTAAAGCTCTTCTTAACTTTGGTTTTGGTGTTAATCTGATCTTGCATGAGATGTACACTACATGGAACCTTCCTCCCTTGAAGAAGAGCAACATCAGGCTAGAGCTGGTAAACTAGTCCATCACTGCTCCATTGGGATTGGTAGAAGACATTGTGACCACCGTCTATGGGTGGTCATATCCTACCAACTTCCTAGTAATCAAGATGAAGAACTGTAAAGGGGACTTCCCAATTATTATGGGAAGGAGGTGGTTAAGCACTGTTGATGCCAAAATGGGCATTAGAGATTTTTCCTTAGAGATATCCAAAGAAAATGAATTTGGAAAGATCGAGAAGAAGAGTGTTCCATGTATTGCGTACAATGATTCAGGGTGCCATTGTGTGTGCAAAAGCTATGATCAGTGAAGTGAACATCTATCTCTACATGCAAGTAGTGTGCACTGAAAGTTAAAATCCAAAGATGTCTATACGTGGCAACCATAAAACAAGAAGGCACGCAGTGGCTAATAGCTGATTCTAGCAATAATACATTGTGCATGGAACCTACTGAGGGCCTAACGTGTGATTATGTTGCAAGTATGGATGAACTCGAGCAAGTTCATCACAAGCTCTTTAATGGAGTAAATGGTGATATTAATTGGGGAGAGTTGGAGATTCCTGAAAATTTCAAATAAGAACCCCTTGAATTAAAGACACTACCAATTGGAATGAAGTATGTATTCTTAAAAAATGAAAAGTCGTTCATTATTAATGCTAAAATTGATGTAGGACAAAAGAAGATGTTGATGAATGTTGTAGAAAAATGGTCAGCAGCCTTGGCCTAGTCATATTCTAAGCTCACAGGAATAGATCCAAGAATATGCTAACACCAGATATACACTGACCCTACCGTTAAGCCGAAACAATAGCCGCAACAACGATTGAATCCAAAATTAAAGTAGATTGTCAAAGAGAAGATCGAGCAACTCCTCAAGGACGAATTCATCTACCTTATTGCAGATAGTAAGTGGGTTAGCCCACCCGTGATTGTACCCAAGAAAGAAGGCAAATGACAAGTGTGCATCGACTTCCAACTGTTCAATATGGCAACTTTCAAAGATCATTTTTTGTTGCCTTTTGTTGACCAAGTTCTGGACACCATTTCTCGACATAGCTACTATAGCTTTCTAGATGGTTATAATGGCTATAACCAAATATAGATTGCGTTAGAGGATCGCACTAGAGGACCAAGTGAAGCTGACTTTCACAAGTCCTTGGGGGACTTTTGCGTACTGTCAAATGCCATTCGGTCTATGTAATGTCCCAGCTATATTTCAATGATTAGGCCTTAGCATTTTTCAACAACAAATTGGTAGTAGGGTAGAAGTCTTCATGGATGACTTTTTTACCTACGGAGCTATGTTCGAGCAAGTCATGGACTGTCTTGAGTAGGTGTTGAGGAGATGTGTTGAAATAAACCTTTGGCTTAATTGGCAAAAGAGCCATCCTATGGTCCAAGAAGGCATAGTCTTGGGGCATCGTATCTCAAAAGTAGGAATCGAGGTGGACCCTAAAAAGATAAGGGTCATCAAAGGAATAACCTGTCAACCAAAAACAATTAAAGAAGTGGTCATTCCTTGGTCATACTGGTTACTACTGGCACTTTATCGAGAACTTTTCCAAAATCGCCAAAGTTGTTGGTTGAATTAACAAAGAAAGAAGCACCGTTTGTCTAGACCCCTGCATGTGAAACAACATTTCAACAACTAAAGCAAAAGCTTGTTGAGACCTTAATTCTACAAGCACCTGATTGGTCCAAGCCATTTTATGTGATGATCGATGCATCAAATTATGCTTTGGAGGTAGTGCTTATGCATCTAGATAATCAAAAATGTCCATATTACATTCACTACTCAAGTCGGAGCATCGCAGGTGAACAGCTGAACTACACCACTACGGAAAAAGAGTTGATGGCGATGATGTTTGCCTTAGAAAAGTTCAGGCATTATGTGTTTGGTTATAAAGTGTTTGTGCACATAGATCATAGTGCCATTTGATTTTTAATGAATAAACCAATGGTGAGCCCCTATGTCATACAGTGGCTTGTGATTTTGCAAAAGTTCGATCTCACAATGGTAGATCAAAAGGATGTGGAAAATGTGGTCGTCGACCATTTATCATGGCTAAGATGGGATGACAAGGAGAAAGAGAGCCCTTTATCTGATCAATTTCTTGATGAATCTCTCTTTGTAGGGGCTAGTAATGCATAACTTCCCAATGAACCAAGATGGTATGACATCATTCTTACTTATCTGCTTAAGCAAGAACTGTCGCAAGGGCTGGACACTCAAAAGAAACAACAGTTTCTTCACTAGGTTAAGTGTTTCATGGAAATCAATGAGAACCTTTATAAAGTATGCCCCAACGGCCTAGTACACTGGTGTGTCCCTGACACTAATCAACGGCTTGTTCTCTAGGATGCTCACGAAGGCCCTTGTGGGGGCTATTATGCTGGGAAATGCACGACCATAAAAATCCTTATGGTAGAATATTACTAGCCAACAATCTTCAAAGATGCACACCAGTTCATCTATGCTTGTGATCATTGTCAGAGAGATGGTGGAATGACAGCTCAAATGGAGGGGCCACAACAATAAATTCAACCTCTCCAGTGATTCGATATTTGGGGCATTAACTTTATGGGTTCCATTTCACCTATGTCAAATGGAAAGGCATATATAATAGTCGCAGTTGACTATTACACTAAGTGGGTAGAAGTAGCAACTATCACTGATTGTACATCCACTACTGCTGCTTGGTTTGTACAACATAACATCATAAATAGGTTTGGTGTGCCCCGTGCGTTAATTTCTGACAATGGAACTCATTTCATAGGTACTCATTTCTAAAAACTTATGCAGTGCTTAGGGTTTGAGCACAAACTCAAAACACCTTATCACCCTCAAGCCAATGGTCAAGTTGAAGTTACTAATTGGGAGATTATGAGAATTCTAATGTGCACTATTAGCAAGTACCGAAGGGATTAAAGCATAAAATTAAATGATGTCCTTTGGGCCTATCGCTCCACATGGAAGCTTCCCATAGGTTATTCTCCCTATGAGCTCGTGTAGGAAAAACTATCAACGCTGCCCATTCAATCTGAGCTCTATACACTCTCTACATATTATGACCTTGACATGGATCTAAGTCTAGTACAAAAGAAAAGATTAGTGAACCTCAACTTGCTAGATGAAAATTGATTAATGGCCTTGTCATCCAACAAAATGCATAAGACATTCAAGAAGAAATGCCATGACCTCAAAATAAGGAAAGTCAAGTTTCAACTAGGAGACAAGGTTCTCTACTAGAATCCTACACATGTACCTCAACGAACCAAGTTTTAAATGTTATGGGAAGGACATTACATTATCGAAGAAACTTTTCCATCTAGGGTCATGATTATATATAAGCCTAATAGCTCAGACAAGAAGCAATTAGTTAACATCCAACAACTGAAACCTTTTCATGAGCCCAAGCTAACCAACTCAACAGACACCTTGCCAGATGGACAACCACACTCAATCTTTTGGATCTCCTATTTCCAACTTAGTTGTGGGGGAGATGGCCATCCATACTAATACTTTAAGCATCTCCTTAGTCTTTTGACTTTTTGTTTTACACATTTTTAGTTTTACAACTTTTTGTTTTCATATTATTTGTTTTACATCTTTTTATTTTTTAGGTTATTAATCTTTTCTAAGTTTTTGTTTTACATCATCATTAGTATATTTAATATTTTTTGAATACTCTTTTACTTTCTTTTATATTTTCTTATATTTGGTGTAATTATTTACTCTTTTGGCTAATAAGGTGCTAGGTACCATGGTAATGTGCTACTCGATGGTGGTATGTATTAATTGTGATTTGATTGTTAATGTCTGGTTTCTAACTTTGAATGTTGTTATTGACAACTAGGACATGGGTTTTTTCATGTAACAAGTAGTGAGTCCACATCATCCACCCATGCACACACTCTATGGTTTTCCTTGTTTCGGAAACGTGTAGTCCCTTTTTCATTAATACAACCTTAATAAATTTGTAACTTGTGTAGTTTCCAGAATTGGGAAGGAATTAAAGGTTCGAACAAGGTGTGGCTTCAAAGGGATGCAGTATTCTTCATGTTTTTTCATTTTCCTATGCGTGGGGGTGTTCTCGTGAGCTTCTCACCGTTCCATGTCATTCCACAACTGGAAGTCGAATAAGTCCTTACATGGTGTGGTCCTTATAAAAAAAAGGGAAAGATGATGAGGATTCAAAGCACATCCCTTGGACAAAATACATGCGAAAGTGCATGGATCTTTGTGTGGTGTGGTTCCAATTCAAGAAAAAAAACATCATAAATAAATAATATGGGAATTCAAAGCATACTCCTTAGACCAAATAAAAGGGCTACAAGCACTAATTATGGGAATTGTCTTGTCTCCTCTAACTAAGGCCCTTTTTCACTTCCTACTTCTTCTTCAATTTGGGATGGTGGTTATTTTGTGGAAGCATTCTTGCATCTTAGGGGATGGACTAGTCTTAGAATGTCGATGCAAAGTCACTGAAAGTGGTTGGTTTGGGTTTGGGCTAAGAATGGATCCTACCAAGTCATTTAATCACAAACTCCACAAGGGACTTCATGTGACCATAATTAGGAACTCCACTTCATTCTCTCTCTCATCCATCTATGCTTTTCATGTCTCACCTCACTACTGGTTTCATGTTTTAATTCGATGTTCTAGTTTGATGTGTCACAATTCTCAATTAGTTACTTCTGGGTTTTTGTACTTAACCTTTCGTAATCATTAATCATCCATGGAGCCTAAGACACCACAAAATTCTAGGCTTAGTACTTCTCCAATAATAAACAAGCTAAAATCATGATGCTCCCCACCATGACTAAAGCTTGACGGCCTCATGGACAACTTCAAACGGAGTCGAACTGAGTAAGAAATGGTTCCCTAGGACCCACAGAAGACTACGGAAACAGCTGGCATCAAACCTGGCAAATTTTGAGTTTTCACTGAGTATGCAGCGTGTACGCCTAGCGTGCGCGCGCAACGTGTGACTTCAAAGACTACTCGAAACAGGCACTTCAGAGCAAGATTTTCACAAGGCATCAACTCTCAGAGACAGGGCAATTGTTAGGCGTCATCATGGGCTCAAGAAAATTGGGTTTTGACCTTGAAATCATGCACTTTGGGGTTCACACGTTAGGCATGTACATCTTGCACGCCTAGCGTGTATGCCCAGCGTATAGCACAACGTACACCAGTCGGATCAAGTCAGAATGAGCCCAAATTCGACAGACAGCATTCTCATGAGCCAAGGGCCAAGTGCAAGATTTTCTGTTGTAACAGTAGCATTCGTTTGTAAAGTTGAATTCTTTTATATTGCTTAAGTCTGTACGCTGGGTCACACACCCAGCGTGTACACGTTGGCATGCAACACGCTGTATAGTTGTAATTTTCTTTGCACCCAGGAAATACAACCACCTATCATCTGACCCAAAATTCTCTCATCCACGGCCACTCATAAACCTCATAAAAACCCCAATTTTTCACGAGATCGGGGCTGGCAATTTGGGAAAAAACTAGAGACAAAAAAAAACCTGAAGACACAGGGAAAATTAGAGGAGAAAAATCGATACGGAGGACTCCTTCCCGGTACGCTGAGCATACAGCCTTCACACTATGCCTGCAGTTTAAACCAGTACATCATCATTTCCCAGCATCCACCGGGGCTATTCGTCCACCTTGTGTCAGATTCGCAACTACGTTTAGACTGGTGCATTGTAATCTCATTTTGCAATAAAGTTGTTTCATTTCTGATTAAGATTTATTACAGCTTTCATCCGTTTCTGTTTGCCTCTGTATTTGTTTTCTTTACACGTTCATGTTCTGGTCAACGTTTATCACGTTGTTTATGCATAACCTAGCATGTTGCACATTGCTATATGTTGGGGAAATCCTTGTCTGATCTGCGTGCGGACCACTCAAGGTACTCTACCTTCGTTCGTTCTAGCTTGCCCTCAAGTGAAGGTAGGGTCTTCTATGCTCGTCTGTAAATCACGCGATGCTCGTACCATTCCAACCTTGCACAGACAATTTTAGACAGTACAAAGTCCACAAACTCCTTGGTTTGCAGTTATGCAAGGGCAAAAAAGGCCTATGCTTACTTTAGGGAGGACCCACTTGCATATCTTTGGTTTTGGTTAAGTTTAGTTCTTTAACCTTAGACATTTTTACAATCGAATTCTTTTTATTTACCCCATTAATGCCATCCAATTGTGCGCACCTTCACAACTATTTTTAGTGAATACTTTCTTTTTATTGTTGTGAGTTTCCATACCCTCTTTTCAGTATTCCTTGTGTTAAGATTTTTCTAAATTTTATGGATTGCTTCTCTTACTTAACCCATTTGTCAATCTTCCCACTAACATTATTAAGCAACCAATCTACCACAATCACAACTTAGCTAGATAAAATCATTGATGAGATAGGGTATTCAACTACTATGTGTTACACTTTATATACTAATCCTTGATTTTGTTGTGATTGCAATGGGGATCATGGACTGGAAGCAGGACTGTCTTCACCAAGGATGATGCAACAATATCACTCACAGAAGATTGTTCATGACCGTTGGATCTCTTCTACCTCTCCCTCATTCTTTTGTTGCCAAGAGGAGTTGGATGTCCATTGGATCTGAGGATGTTCTTTCTTGTTGTCATGAACACCCAATTTTGTACACAATTGTAATGATGTATGCTTAGGCACTTTTGTATTTGTCTATTTCCTCTATGTCACTTTGCATATCAGTCAAACATTCCATACCTCCTAATATATTTTGTAAGGGACTTGTTCCTCTTCTTCTGTACTCAAGGACAAGTCTTCATTCAATCATGGAGGTATGATGAATCATGTTTTACATGAGCCCCGATATCGGGTACATGATATCAAGTACGTGATATCGTGGCCCAAGATGTGATATCGGGCATGCAATATTGTTGGGTACTCCTAGGCCTATAAATATAGCCCTTGGGCACATGATTCAGAGTAGGTTTTTTTGGAGTCAAGTAGTGAAATTCTTGCAAATTGTTCATTCAAGAGTTAGAATATTTTCCAAGTGCCCATAGCAAGAGGTCTAAGCGTAATTGGGTCTTTATTCAAGCATTGATGTACCTATACATACCATTGTATTGGCAATAAAGACGAGCTCTTTAATTCATCCTTGTAGCACTTGCGACTTTTTTTCTTTATGCATTTATACATTGTGATTTCATGTAGTTCACGTTTAACATTATTCATTCAGTAATTAATTTTGATTAATTAAGAAACTAATTAAAATACACAAGCATGACCCCTTTGAACATACGTGTGACACTTTGTAGCTAAGAAATAGTTAGCGTTTCATAACCCAGCAGTGTTTACATGAAGTTCAAGATGTGTCCGGGAAGTGGGGACGGTTACTTGTGTTAGGCTAAATTAGACAATAGTTTGCTTAGCATTTAATTACTCTCACTATCATTATTGTTTTAGGTGATCAAATTGATAAAACATAAAATGATAAAAATCTTATGCCTTAGTCACACTTAACTATACACTTGCGTTTCACAAGTGAGACTGGGAAGATAGCAAACGAACAACACAAACTCACCATTTAGCTGTAGCGTACTTGGTAATTAAAGTCTACAGAATTTGACCAGATTGCATGTGAATGCCTATGATTTGTATGGTTAGGCGTAGGGGTACCTCGTCGCTCATCAATAATACTAAGTTATAAAGTTTTAATTAGACTATTGTATTGTGGGTAGATGATGTTAGAAAATTGTTTCAAGTTCCACCACCATTAAAAATGAAATAAATGGGGTAGATTGTGGTTTCCAATACATACCTCCATTATGGGTTGAAATAAATGGGGTAGATTGCGGTTTTGAATACATACCTCTAGTAATGGGTGTGGCACTAGTGGAATAGCTTTGTGATGAAACACTCCACTTATAGGTGTGGCACTAGTGAAATAGCCTTGTGATAAAATACTCTTATGCAGTGGGTTATCTATTTGTTGCATAGGTTAGGGTTGGCTCTTGTATAATGGGTCACATCTACCTTGTTGAGTGGGTTACATCTACTTTGTTGTGTAGGTCAGGGTTGGCTCTTGTATAATGGGTCACATCTACCTTGTTGTGTGGGTTAGGGTTGGGCTTGAGAGTTTTGCTACATGTTTTGAGTTTCCTTGTCTTAAAAAAATACTATTTTTCTATATTGGAAAATTTTATAACTAATAAGATAGATTGATAATGAAGGTAAAGTAAAAATTGAAACAAAATGGACAAAACTGAAATGAGTTGATAGTGTGCAACAACCATGAATATTTTCATTCATATTAAAAAATATATTTTGCAAAATTGCAGGTAAGCAATAAATACAATGAATGAATGTACTATAGATAAAATTATCAACTTTCATATTAAATAAAGTTTGTGATTGACATTAATAAATTGTAATAGGAAATATATTTTTAATAGTTTAGTTTTTAGGATTTTCAAGGAAAAATCTAGTCATTTATATAATGAGAGGGGTTGATGAGACGCGGTTCGCACAGGCCACGATATCGCAGCCGATGCGATATCGCAACCCCCACGATATCGCGTATGCGATTATGCATCTTTCCCTATGATATCGCGTACGCGATATCGCAGTCCGCCGCTATATCTATAAATAAGACGCGACTCTCCCTTGTTTGGAATCCCAGTTTTAGAGTAGCGAAGCTCAGGCAGTTTGATCCCTCCAGAGTTAGATTTTTTTCCTGTGTCTGCCCGTAGTGTGGTGAATGTAATTGTACGGTGTCTTTATTCGAGTGTGCCATACTTGGACACGCACATGATCGGCAATAAAGATCGAGATTACTTCATCATTGCAGCATTCACTTAGTTTATTTATTTGTTATTTATTTAATGTTATTTATTGCTTTCATAGCGCGGTGTAAGTACGACTTGACTACGAGCATCTACGGGTGTGTACGGCTAGTTAAGGAATCGGTTACTTATCGCGATTAGTCTCTCAACCCT
>MNCI01014449.1:524354-613803 GCA_015680685.1 Gnetum montanum
GAACTACATGAGTTCCAAATTTTTGTAAATATTCTTTGTGTTGTGTTTTTGTTTTGTTTTCTTCCCACACTGCGGCATTAGTGCATTTCTTTTTCCAGTTAATAATCCCATACCTATCCACTATGTAGTCACTGAAGCTTGTTCTCCTTGTAACTTGAGGACGAGTTTTTATTTAGTCGTGGGGGTATGATGAGACGTGGTTCGCACAGGCCAGGATATTGCATACGCGATATCGTAGCCAACGCGATATCGCAGTCCGCCACCATATCTATAAATAAGATGCGACTCTCCCTTGTTCGAAATCCTAGTTTTAGAGTAGCGAAGCTCTGGTAGTTTGATCCCTCCAGAGTTAGATTTTTTTCCCGTGTTTGTCCACAGTGTGGTGAATGTAATAGTACGTTGTATTTATCCGAGTCTGCCGTACTTGGACATGCACATGACTAGTAATAAAGATTGAGATTACTTCATCATTGCAGCATTCACTTAGTTTATTTATTTGTTATTTATTTAATGTTATTTATTGCTTTCATAGCGCGGTGTAAGTATGACTTGACTACAAGCATCTACGGATGTGTACGGCTAGTTAAGGAATCTATTACTCATCGCGATTAGTCTCTCACCCTTAAACTCCTAGAAGCGGAACGAGTACGACTTGGTTACGAGCATTTAAGTGTGACTACTTGGTAACCTAGTAGCGTACCTAGGATCTACACTTGGTAATCCCAGTGGCGTACCTCAGAGCTACGCTTGGTAGTCCCAGTGGTAGTCGTGCACGAGGTCCAAGATGTGTACGGTTGATCAAGGAATCGGTTGCTCGTCGCACTTAGGCTAGATTAGATTTTCTTACCCTTTCCCTCCTAGCTTAACTTAGTTAGTATTATTTTTCACTGCCTTCAGGAGTAGTGATAGAATTAGGAACACATCATACACCTCATCTAGACTAAACCATACATGACATATGCAAAACTAGTCTAGGTGGGAAGACAGCGAACTGCGACCTAAGGCTAACTATCTAGGTGCCACAACTAGTCCATCTGCGAAGTTCGACCGGATCACGCATGCGACGCTTGTTTCGTATGGTTGAGTGTAGGGGTACCTCGCCACTCATCAGGGGTGAACCCAAAATCAACAATTACAATAGCAGTTTGATCATAGAGGGAAGAAGATCCTCTAGCAAAATAGATGAAAACCCAAATCATGAATCCTACCAAAAATCAAACTATTAAGATGAACAAAAGATATTTTTAATAATTTAGCTATGTTATTAAAGACTAAAAAACAAAATTGTTAAGAGTGTTTTAAATTTTCTTTTTTTTTTGATATCTTGGGAAAAAATCTCATCAAAGAAAAGAAGATTGATTAAAGGACTATATGTGTTTTACTTAGGGGAAGCTATGGTGGCAAGTATGCTAAACTCCCAATGACAAAATACAAATGATCTTGAGGGAGCTATTTGAAGGATAAAAAAACCAATAAGCAAATAAGAGACAAATATAAAGGAATGAATATAAAATAACTTGATAAATATTAATGGAAAAACAAAATGCATGAAAATAATTATATGTAATTTTGACAAAGCATTAATGATGAACAATGGCAATAAAGTTTTTTACGGATGATGCAAGAACTTATCCTTAGTAACTATAATTAATGTTGAAATGATTTTCCTTTCATCCATTGAATATTTTGATTATCTAAGAATGCATTTTTCTCAAATGTAAAAGCATGCAATTGTGCTTTCTAATTTTCATTATGCTTTGAACCCTACTACTTTGAAGTTAGTTTTGCTTTGGTATAATTTAATTGTACAATTACTTTCAAAAACCAATTCCAGTTTCAATCCTTTATATGCTTCGTAATTCCTTAAATAGAATCAAAGAGTAGTTAGCAAAGCTTTATGTATAATATAATTCCATGTCTCTTCGTGAAATACAACCTACGATGCTTTTTCCTCGTCATAATCAATGTTGCATTCTCCAACCATGGTCACTTTCTAAACTTTTTTTTTTTCATAATTTCACGCTAAACAATAGACCTTTTTATGAAACAACATGAAATTTCCCCCTAAAGACCTTTCGTGAATGAGTGCTTTATTCTTATTAAAACAATGTGTTATCAATGTCGCTTGAATCCTCCCCTTGGTTCACCTCATTAAGGAAGTATTCAAAAATTTCATGAAATTTAAATTTTTTAATTAAAAAACATTAAAAATTCATGAAATATTAAATTAAAAAGAATAAGATAAAAAAGTCATGTTATGAAGCATTGATCGGTTAATTGCGTGTAGTTTGTGGTATACACGTCACAGGTTCAATTCAAAAAACAATTCATAAAATATTATGGTAACCATGATTGGTTAATAAAAATTTGGCTAGCAATACAATTCACTCATTTTTACTAAGTTTAAAAAGCAAAATAGAACTTAATTTGTTCGTTAATATAATCTTTTTCTTTGTGTGCTTTGGTTTTGAATAAAATATCACTTTAATGAAATCTTAAACTAACAAAAGTAATGTTTCCCGGAATTGTTTACGTACCCTTGGAGAAAATTATTTCAAATCTTTGATACAAGTAATGAAAAAATTAAAAACACAAGATTACACATATTACGGAGATAATTTAAAAGCAAAGTTATTTTTAAGATTGGGGAAATTGCGGTGTCCATGCCGACCTTAGTTTCATTAACGAAAACGTAGAAAATTACGACATAAAAAACGTTGATTTGACAAACTGAATAAAGCAGAAGATTCATGGTAAGCGCCGAATAAAAATACTATGGAAAACAAAAATTATTACCCCAGATCTTTCCTAGAAGAATGCTAGTCAAAGTGTAATCCGCGTGGGCAATCTTTGACTGTCTATGATTCGAAACATTTCCAGTTTTCCGTCACTTTTTCGTCACTGATCTCCTTCTGACGACAAGTTCATCATGTTAACACAAACACTGCAACTGAAGATGCCGCAGGCCTGGCTGTTGACTTCATGCCGGAATCTCTGCAATTAAGCACGCAGAATTCAATTTCTCTTCGGCTATTAGTAAGAATGTTCAGCAGGCAATTCAGAATGAAGAATTCAATTCTCTTTCTGATCACTTAGCTTGGGTTTTGTTTGTTTGTTTCGCTTTCATATTGGCGTGGAATTGTGGGTTCTCTGCTGCTCCAGTGCAGAAAACATTCAAAATGTTGCTGCGAAGTGGATCGGCTCCATTTTTGGGATCCCTGATTCCAGGTGAGGGATTTTCAATTCATTTCTGCGAGAAACCACACAAATTGCAGCGAAATGATCAGCATTCCAGCAAGGCCTCTTACATCAGGCGAGCTTTCTCGGAGAATGATTTCGGGCTCCATCATGATCATCCACCGTTTTCTCCTGCAACCAAAAATCAGTCGAGAAAAAGCTCTTCATGGTCTGATTCGTTGGAATCGAAGGGTTCTTATTCAGAATACTGTGACAATAATAAGTTGGAAGAAATTGACAGAGAGGATGCAGAATCCGATTCCTTTTGGAATTTGAGCATGGTTCAGTTATCAGCGGAGCACGGATCAGTGATAGATAGCGATGGCAGAAAATCTTGGGAGGAAATTACCGGGGGAGGCAGCAGTGGTAATTCTTCTGGAAACGTGATTTGCACAGGTGGATTTGGCCGGGATGAATCTGCCCAACTTGATGAACATTATCGGTGCCTGTTAGTGGAAGATCCCCAAAATTCTCTTGTTCTCTCAAACTATGCCCGCTATTTGTACGAGGTAGTTTCTTGTGGGTAAATCCAGGTGTTATATTGGATAGTTTTTGCTCCCAGAAATTTATTGACCGTGGGTTTTTGGGTTTTATTGTTTTCCATGATGTTTTTTGCAGGTCAAGAAAAATCCATTAGCGGCTGAGAATTACTACATGCGAGCCCTAGCGGTGGAGCCTGATGATGGGGAAACGCTGGCACAGTATGCCAAATTGCAGTGGAAAGTTTTTGGTAACAAGAAGAAGGCATTTGATTGTTTTGAGAAAGCTGCACAGAGCTCTCCAAATGACTGGTAATCACTTAGAATACGATATTTTTCCTGTTTTCATTTTTTAAAAAAACTTTTACCGAGAGGCTCAATGCTTATTAGGCCAACTAGATGAGCAAAACCGAAGCTTTTTTGCAGTGGATAAGTGTAGGCTCCAATCCATCCCTTAAGACTTGCAAATTTTGCACCTTACCATGATTCCAAGGATTCCCCTAATTACTAAAACACAATATATCATTAGATTTTTTATGATTAAGTAATCTTTTTGGATGTGTTATTTCAAGCATATCATGTTTATGTTTTTAATTAGTGATTTTTATGGGATATCAAGGTATGTATTGTTAAATGGTAAAATGTAAATATTTGCAGTCATGTGCTTGGTGAAAGGGCTAGCTTTCTTTGGAGCATGGAAGAGGAGGAAGAAGATGAGGAGGATGCAGATGCGGATAAAAATTCTTTGGCAGGTGGGTCATCCACTATTTGTGGGGCTGAACAGGAACAATCAGGCTGGGAAAACTCTTTCTTGCTTGCTGCCCAAGGTTAAGCTTTGCATGTGGAAATGGCGCACCGAGTTGCATTGATCATTGAATAATATGGGTCGAGCCATAAAAGCAGTTGTCAAGGAAATAACTCCCATGAAATTTTCACCCAGTATTCTTTACTTGACTTGCAAGAAGGAAACATCGAGATCCATGGAACTTTTTCATGTTCAGCAGAAGAGAATAGCACTTTTTCATGTTCTTGTTTCTTGTAGTTTCAACAGTCCAACAATGGGCCGCCGTTTCAAATTTTGACCAATGACTGGACTTTGCTTTTTCTTTTTCCATAAAATTTAGATTTTAAGAATATTCGATAAAGAAGCTGGCATCATTTGTCTTGGCAAACTCGAAGTCCCTTATATATTTATTATAATATGTGTAATAATGAGGTGCTAGCCTGGTGGTAAGGTTCATGGCATTGTAATTCAGGTCATTGGTTAGATTCTACTAGGCAGCACTGAGTTATAAGTTTATGAAAAAAATTCATAAAAGGAATTTTCAAACTGGTTGGATAGATCCAAGGAGTCTAATGAATGTAAGGAACAATTTCAGTTTGAGGTATTATCAAAATTTGCAATTTCAGGTTGAGGTATTATCAAAATTTGCATCTTTGAAGCATTAAGACCATTTTTCTGATTGAAGTGGAAAAAGTGCAATCTTTTTCTGCAAATGTAGAAATGATTGGGTTTGAATGTGTGCTATTTACTTTCTAAGTAAAATTAGAGCTATGTTCCTTAGTGTGTGTAAAGTAAAATGATGCTATGATTCAATTCATCCTGATCAAAATCAACTGATTTTATAAATAAAAATATGCATTAATGAATTGTACATCAATTCCAGGCACATTCAGTCATTTGTGTATGAGGTCATTAGCCATTTGGGCTTATAACTGTTTTAGATTTGATGTTTGAAGCTCGGTAGATTACCAATGTAAACTGATAATTCATATATTTGTAATTTGGCACAAACTTATAAATTATTAAATTTTAAGTTATTTCATAAAGAATAATAGTAAAAAAAAACTTATCGTTTTTTAGTTGAACAAGTATACAATATTGAATATAAAGTGCTTAATTCATTCTTTCCTGGAGTTGATTTACTACACCTTTATACAATTTGTGTTTGATCTATTATACAACTTTATTCTTATAACCTGAAATATTTGAATTCCCTGAAATATTTGAATTCCCTGTTTGATATCATTCTTTCTTATTCTATTTGTGCAGCGATACAGTTAATAGTGGACAGTGATGACGATATGGGCATTTTCTGAAGTCTTTGAAGTATATTGTAAACATCAAACATGCCAATACTATTATCTTTAACTCTTACCTTTCTTGTCCTCAAATCAAGACTCTATTTATCATTGTTTCTACATGTATGGTGTGCTGGTTGATGCAAGTCTCCATTGAAACCAGAAATCCTACTTTAAATACTAGGAAACAAATAGCTTTATGTAGAAACAGAACAGAAATGTTCTTATAGGTAGGGTTCAGAAATAGGAGCAATAATGTAATTTTAAACTACTAGTCCAATGCCCATCCAAAAAAAGCAGTTCATAAAACATATTTGTTGTTGGCATGTAATAAAAATGAATTGGTGACAGCATAACCAAAAGTAACGCAAATAAACTCCAAAACCACAGCCATGTCAAATAAATACCTTCACGAAACTTTCTTTATGTGAATTTTATCACATGAAAACTCTCGAAAATATCCAGATCACAAATGATTGCAGTTTCCCAAACCACCTTATTTCAATCAAATACAGCAAAGCATGTGGTTTAATTAAATTTCTTTTATCTCCTTCCATTCATTGGAATATTGCCATATTGAAAAAATAAAAATCAATTTCGGCTAGACTTTACTTCTTAAAAACCAAACAAATTTTAGTTCCTAAGAAAATATATTGTAGAATTATTTTATTTTTTAAGTTCCCCATCCTACATATTTTCGATTTTGTCGTTATCCTGGTCCTACCTTTCTGAATAATGGTCCTAATATCAAGTGATATTGATCCTAGCCTAATCGGACCGTAAATACATGTGTTTAATGCATTAGCTCATGTGGTTTAATTCTTTTATCTCTTTCCATTCATTGGAATACTGCCATATGTTTTTTCTTTCTTTTGAAAAAATAAAAGTCAATTTCTGCCATATGTTTTTCCTTTCTTTTGAAAAAATAAAAATCAAGTTCTGCCAGATTTTACTTCTTAAAAACCAAACAAATTTTAGTTCCTAAAAAAATATATTGTAGGTCCTGTGAATCATTTTATTTTTTAAGTTTCCCCATCCTACATATTTTACATATTTTCAGTTCTGTTGTTATCGTGGTCCTACTTTTCTGGATAACAATCCTAATATCAAATGATATTGATCCTAGCCTAATCGGACCATAAATACGTGTGTTTAATGCATTACCTCATGTGGTTTAATTAAATTTCTTTTATCTCCTTCCATTCATTGAAATATTGCCATATGTTTTTCCTTTCTTTTGAAAAAATAAAAATCAATTTTTGCTGGATTTTACTTCTTAAAAACCAAACAAGTTTTAATTCCTAAGAAAAAATATTGTAGGTCCCGTGAATTATTTTATTTTTTAAGTTTCCTATGTTACGTATTTTCAGTTTTGTCATTATCTTGGTCCTACTTTTCTGGATAACAATCCTAATATCAAGTGATATTGATGTTAGCCTA
The DNA here is from genome assembly GCA_015680685.1 of Gnetum montanum. Taxonomy (NCBI): domain Eukaryota; kingdom Viridiplantae; phylum Streptophyta; class Gnetopsida; order Gnetales; family Gnetaceae; genus Gnetum; species Gnetum montanum. The sequence goes on from MNCI01014449.1 coordinate 531,593, forward strand.
ATCGAATCATAAATTCGTGTGTTTAATGCATTAGCTCATGTAGTTTAATTAAATCTCTTTTATCTCCTTCCATTCATTGAAATATTGCCATATGTTTTTCTTTTCTTTTGAAAAAATAAAAATCAATTTCTACCATATGTTTTTCTTTTTTTTTTTTGAAAAAATAAAAATCAATTTCTACTAGATGTTTTTCTTTTCTTTTGAAAAAATAAAAATCAATTTCTACCAGATTTTACTTTTTAAAAACCAAACAAATTTTAGTTCCTAAGAAAATATATTGCAGGTCTCATGAATTATTTTATTTTTTAAGTTCCCCATCCTACATATTTTTGGTTCTGTCGTTATCATGGTCCTACTTTTCTGGATATGGTCTTAATATCAAATGATATTGATCCTAGCTTGATCGAACCATAAATACGTGCGTTTAATGCATTAGCTCATGTGGTTTAATTAAATTTCTTTTATCTCCTTCCATTCATTGGAATATTGCCATATGTTTTGCCTTTCTTTTGAAAAAATAAATATCAATTTCTACCAAATTTTACTTCGTAAAAACCAAACAAGTTTTAGTTCCTAAAAAAAATATATTGTAGGTCCCGTGAATTATTTTATTTTTTAAGTTCCCCATCCTACTTATTTTCAATTTTGTGGTTATCCTGGTCCTACTTTTCTAGATAACGGTCCTAATATCAAGTGATATTGATCCTAGCCTAATAGGACCATAAATAAGTGTGTTTAATGCATTAGCTCATGTGGTTTAATTAAATTTCTTTTATCTCCTTCCATTCATTGGAATATTGCCACATGTTTTTCCTTTCTTTTGACAAAATAAAAATCTATTTCTGCCATATGTGATTTTACTTCTTAAAACCCAAACAAATTTTAGTTCCTAAGAAAATATATTGTAGGTCCTGTGAATTATTTTATTTTTTAAGTTTTCCATCCTACATATTTTCGGTTCTGTCGTTATCCTAATACTACTTTTTTGGATAATAGTCCTAATATCAAGTGATATTGATCTTAGCCTAATCGGACCATAAATACATGTGTTTAATGCATTAGGTCATGTGCTTTAATTAAATTTCTTTTATCTCCTTTCATTCATTGAAATATTGCCATATGTTTTTCCTTTCTTTTGAAAAAATAAAAATCAATTTCTGTCAGATTTTAGTTCTTAAAAAACAAACAAATTTTAGTACCTAAGAAAATATATTGTAAGTCCCTAAATTATTTTATTTTTTAAGTTCCCCATCCTACATATTTTCGGTTCTATCATTATCCTGGTCCTACTTTTCTGGATAACGGTCTTAATGGTCCTAATATCAAATGATATTGATCCTAGCCTTATCATACCATAAATACTGTGTGTTTAATGCATTAGCTCATGTGATTTAATTAAATTTCTTTTATCTCCCTCTCCATTCATTGGAATATTGCATTGCATTCCCAATCTTGAGTAGGAAATCCGATGGCCTGGGAAAAGCTAGCAAAAGGGCATTAGTTTCTTCACATTTTTCCTTCTCCCAGAGGCTAACAAGAATGTAGTTTAAGATCATAGTGAAAATTAGACTGATCTTTTTCGGAAAAAAAATACTGAAGAAGCTTGATATGAGATTTCATATCAGAGCAAATACAACCAGAAAACCATCAGATAAAACTCTTTTATTGCATTATTCATGCTATAGTTTCCAAAACTAACCCTCCTAATAAAAAAAATAATTACACCTTACAAAGTCATGGCATCAATGCGAATGGAATATAGTGTAAATTGCTCCTAACTACTTTTCTCAGTTCTTTTCATTTCATTATCATATGATAGGAACGTATATCACAAAGTCATTGCATCAATGCAAAGTCTCAATTGCTCCTCAAAGTCATGGCATCAATGCGAATGGAATACGGTGTAAATTGCTCCTAACTTCTTTTCAGTTCTTTTCATTTCATTATCATATGATAGGAACGTGTATCACAAAGTCCTGGCATCAATGCGAAGTCTCAATTGCTCCTCACTTATTTTCATTAGTTTGTATGATAGGAACATATATGACTAATCTAAGTCTCTATCCTAGGAATGTATATGATTAATCATAACTATTAGTCTATATGATAGGAACATATATGGGGGTGTCTGACCCCAAAAAGATAGTTTGTATGATAGGAACATATATTGGAAGAAGTTAACAATGTATCAGTTACAGGGTTAAGGGGATGGGGGGAAGGTAAGAGCACTATGCATGAAACTCAGGACCAACCTTATAAATAAACAAGTATTAAGGGAGGAAACCCAAATTGGGGGCACCACCAAACATCCACACATGTTGACTCTTTACAAGATAGAAGGACATAGAATTAGATAAGGAAAAAAAAGATAGGAACATATATGACTAATCAAAACTACCTGCAAAGTCCTAATCTAAGCCTCTATCCTAGGAATGTATATGCTTAATCATAACTATGTGTAGAGTCCTTATCTTTTCAAGGACTATCTAATTTTGGAAGAGATTTTTTAGAATTAGTTGCAATGAGATTTTTCAGAATTAGTTGTAACGATCAAAAGGTGAAAAGGCATTCCAAAACCATTAAGCCTTTCCTTCTAGATGTTTTGGAAAAGATTATCTTTTCATGGAATGTCTAATTTCTTTTTCAGAATAGAAGGGAGATTTTTCAGAATTAGTTGCAACCATCAAAACTTGAGAAGGCATTCCAGAACCGTTGAGCATTCCTCTTTTGTTGTTTTGAAGTTTCTCCTTTCTGAAATACTCCTCTGCTTTTGTACTCTTAAATTTTTGTTTTGAATATATTTATTTTTTCAGGTCCAGATCAAAAAAATTATTTAAAAAAATCATCACCCTTTGATGAGCACCTATCAAATCCCTTTTAATGATAAAGAAAAATCATCGAATCATCAAAAAAACCATCCTTAAATCATTCTCAAATCCTTTGCCATTAGGAAAGAAATGTGTTAAATTTTTCTTAAATATTTTTAAAATTATGACAGCTACAGAAAATTTTAACGTAGCGGAGCGGCCGTGACTTTCGCTAGTGTCGAGCGTTTCTCCTTAAATATCTTTGCTCTGAATTTAAGAAGGTTTAATGTGTATTCCCAACAAAAGCAAAATTGACCAAAATGCAGCCTTCAACGACCTTTACATACCATATATTTTCACGCTTTCATTTGCATTTTAGGACATATTAGTACATATATTTCCATATTTTTACAAGGAGAAATCAAAGAGTACCGGGATTGGCATCTCTATAACGCAGCTTTCCCAGCATATCCGAGTAATGTTGCCATGATCGCATATTTTAAACAATAACAAGCAATCGAAAGACAAACTTATATCATGAACACACTGAAAATTTACTAAATATCTCATGTCAATACAACGAAGAACATATACTGTATCAAAATAATGTACAAATGAATTAATAATTAATTCATCTACATGTCCAGCGCATAGCAGGAAGGAAAACCTACTGCTGTTGAGACCACAGCTACATCCGAGATAAACTAATCAAAATATAAGATAGACGATACAGGAAAGAAGAAATATATGCCAGTGTTAAAGAAAGGGGGCGGCTGTATGAATTAGGGATATGGCCTATTCTTGTAGTCGTGTCTGTCACCCCTTCTGTTGTTGCGGAAAGCACAGCAGCCGACAGAGTAGACGATCACCAGGAACACAAGCATAGCAATGTTGATACCTGCAACCTTGCGCCAGTGGCCCTTTATGCTCTGAAGAACTCCAGCCTTGCATGAATTACATCCGTAGCATTTCCCGAGCACGTCATTGTTCCATGTTTTGCAGTCGCTGTCGGTGTAGGTAGACGTAGCAGATGCCGTCCAGTTTGTTGGTGTGTCGTAGGCGAAATTGCATGAAGTTGGGGGCTTGCAACATCCCGACTGGTGCACCCACAAAAAGCATTGTATTTAGAGAAAAAAGGCATAAATCAGAAAGCATATTCTTGATTGTTGAAATTCAGCGACCGCAGCACCAGTAAATTACAATAACTTTACCGATCAGCAACCAGAAGTGTGAAGATTTTTTTTTTTCACAGAAAGATAACTAAAATGTTTTGAGGGCTCTACGAAAAGGGGAAGGGAAAGGAAAAGGAAGACCTCTAACAAGCACCAATAAATTGAAATACCTTTACCTATCAGAACCCAGAAGTGTGAAGATTTTTGTTTTTTCAAAGAAAGGTAACTAAAATGTTTGAAGAGCTCTATGAAAAGGTGAGGAAAAGGCCGACCTCTAACGAGCCACAAAAAATTAAAAGAACTTTACCGAACAGCAGCCAAAAGTGTATTTTTTTTTTCACAGAACGTAATCAAAATGTTTGAAGAGCTCTAAGAAAAGTTTAGAAACAGGAAGCCGTCTGATGAAAGGCTACTATTTCTGCCTGGTGGGTGGGTAAAGTTAACTTTACACAGTGGCATCACATCATACGATTCAGTGGAGGAGTAGGAATCATACTTTAGGTGGATTCGTCCCCAGTCGCTAACCGGTGAACAGTCCCACAAAAACACGTTTTTTCGGAAGTCCAATTGTACCGGTGTGAAACTCAAAGACAAAGAGCAAGGGGGCCAATTTTGTCCAATATACAAACAACTTTTACACGCCACGACAGATAGTAAGTCTGGCGTACTAATCCTGGAATCCGCGTTGCTTGCGATGCAGATATTCGAATTCATACTAAAGATAAGATATATAGATATCCACGCCGTAAACTTCCTGGATTGTTTGCCTAACTGATCTGGTCCACATGTTTTCGGTGAACGATTCACAAACAACGGCTAAAGTTCAGGAAGGGTAGAGAAGAATTATTACCGAAAAACAGTTCGAACACGAGTGGGGCAGACGAAGCACTATGTCAAGTCAAAACCAGGGACAAGATATTCCACTTTTCCACGGAAAAGTAGAACACCAAAGGAAAATACTAAGGGATAAGCCAACGAAAACAGAGACATCATCCTGTTACAAATCATCATACAGAGGAAAATGCTGAAGATAAAGCAATGAAACAGAAACAGGATCTTAAGTATCAGGACTGAACAATCAAAAACATCATCTTAAAGATCAGGACTGAACAACCACACACAGGCGCAGACAACAACTGGAAGAGGAAATAATTCCGTGCCGACAACACAGTTAACAACCGGTCCAAACATAAAAGTTCTACGATCTTTTGAAACCCTAACAACGAAGTTTCCGCTAAAGCAGCCGACATCAACGCCTCCGAAACACGAAGCAGTTGAAAACTTGCCACAATCAAACAATCAATTCCACAAATGACGCAAAGCTTGAATCAAAATCTCACCAAAAGCCTAACTTAAGTGAACACTAAGAACTCTGCGAAGGCAAAAATCTTTCCAGGTGGTGGAGCAGGTACATTTCCACGCAGACAACAACGCAGCCAACAACTCGCAAACGGTCAAACAATCGATTTTCACAAGAGCTCTAGGGTTTCCAGCACGCTAACCGGGCCAAGAACAGCTTCGATAACCAAATTTCGCCAAATTGCGTAACAAGAACGCGAATCCTACCTCGATCGACGAGAGTTTCAGAGAGTAGAACTTCGTCTCGGAGATACCGCTGTTATCCTTCTCGAGGTCCTGGCAAATCTTGGCGTCCTGGATGCAGCTCTTGATCTTCCTCCAGTTGGACGAGTCCTGCACGCGTTTCTGCAACCAGTTGGAGTAGTCGCCGAGCCTATAGTCCTTGTATCCGCGATGGGAGAGCACCTGGCCGGCGCCTTTGTTGGTAACGACGAAAGCGAACACAGTGAAGCAGAACAGCAGCACGATAAGCAGAAACATGACTACGAGGTACACCCAGAGCAGCCACGTAACGCCACAGCAGGCACCTACGAGGCCCATAATCGATACGATCATCAGGAAAGCTCCGATGGCGATCACCGGCTTCTCCAGAAACTTCTCGCAGTCGGTTTCGGCCTTGTGAGCCAGCCATATCCCGGCGCCCAAGATCGGAATCGAGAGCAGAAACGTCGCGAAGTTCAGGATTCCAACGAGCGAGTTGCTGCACTTCATGTTTGCAGAATCGGTGGGCAGAAAGGCTAAAAATCGCAGGAAAAACGCGCAGAAAAGGAAACAGGGGCGAGGCGAGACTGGAACACAGGGCAGGGACGAGTCGAACTCGAGACGTTGGCAAAAACACAGCGTTTGAAAACTCGCTGGGGATAGCCAGCATTTTAAAGGGCCCAGAACCGATCTGGCCTTGCCACGTGGCATAACGATGAGAACCCATTTTTCGACGGAACGAAGGGTCCCAGAAAGAGCAGGAATACGCGCCAACACAGGTGGTGGATTTCTTGTTAGGTGTTTGCGCGTCTTTTCGTTTTCTATGGCTAATGTTTTTTCCTTTTTCTTCCCGTTGGAGTGCGAATAAGGGGAAAGTTTGGCTTTTTACGTTGAAAGACATGGGTTTGAGCTTAGCTATTAAAAAGAGATCAAGCTTTTCCTAATGACTTGGATTTAGATTGGGATCGAAATCCCAACATTAAAGCCCTACGATTCGGCTTTTCTTCATATACAAATCGTTTCGTTTTTTAGAGTGATGTAGGTATTAGAGTGCGGAAATAACTATAATATAAGTAAACTCATAAAACAAGTTTAATTAGAAATTTATAACTCAACATTGCGTATTCAGTCAGGACCCTTTCATGATTTTTTTTTTTTTTATTTGGGTAGATAGGTGGCTTGGAATTTGGCGAAATCTTTGAAAATGGGGACTCGGTCAAACGGCATTTTGCTCCGGACTCACGCAATCGATCTTGCGAACGAAATTTTTTAAACGTGTTTGGGACGCGTCCGTGTGAAACGGCTAAATTGGGGCTTCCTCCGTTTGCGTTTGGTTGCAGACTGCTTTTAAATAGATTATTGATGGAGTGGTTATTGTGATTCTCCGGTTTCGTTATTCCGCGTTGTTTTGAATTCTTCTTCAAGTCCGTTTGCGAGTGCGTTTAGGCATGTTTCCAAAATAGGGTGGACCTGAACCTCTGCTTCTTCATGCTTTCCAAGTTACGTAGGGGAAAAGGTAATCTCCCAGAGGAAATAGCAACTTGCAGATGTTTCAATGCGAAACAGAATGTTACAGCAGGTAAGTAAGATAGATTCTCCTGGTTGCAAGTTGTCTTCAGATTTAATGGGAATTCTGGTTGCAAGCTTGAATCTTGACAAGGATTTCTTTTGGAAAATGCTGTTTGGAACGATCGAGTGCGGAGACGAACGAGACTTCTTGTGAAAAAGGAGGTTGAGAAAATTTGTCGGTAACAAGGACCTTGAAAGGAGAGCAGACTAAGATAAAAACAAGTTGCGAAGACTTACGAGGTAAGCTAGCAGCTGTGAATCGACCAGAATAAATTAATATCTTTAATATACAAACAGATTGTACAAAATTGTCAAAGTTTTACGTAATTGTATAACCTTAAAAAGTTTGAACGTTTCAAAATTAGGAAGGCAAGAATAGGTTCTCATTATTTTGGAATAGAAACTTGCAAATGCAGTAACATTCTAATATCTGTAACGAAAATAATTTTGAGATGAATGCTAGTCGTTTGTTTGTATAGTTTACCAAAATGAAGCATATTTATGGAACATTAAGCCTCTAATCTTATTAGTTTGTTTCAAATTTATCCAAAATTACTTCAACTTTGAAAATAAAGTTTTCAAATTACATTCCAGGTATGTTTGGCCTATCCAATGGATACTGAGGTCATCGAATGTAATAACGATTCCATTTTTCCAAATAAGTAAGATATGGTGTAGATACTTAGATAATTATTACGTCATATGATTTGTTAGTCAAAATGTGTGACGTAAATCACAAAAGATTGCAGTGGATTAGTAAGCATTATGCAAAAAATTGCAGAAGAATTCATCATACGGTCCACAACACGACCAGATGCGGTTTTTGTTTCATAATTATAAAGAATAACAATTTTGTGCTTAAAGCTGAGTCCAACTGGTGGAAGAAAGGGTAAGGAGCATTCACTCTAATTACAGAAATCAAATAATTTCTGTCCAATACGGTGATGTTTATAACATCAAAATCACATCAGCGCCATCAAGTGTCAGGCAGGGTTATTCTATGTCAGATGTAAATCCAAGAGTTGGAGAAACTTTGGCACGGTATGCCAAAGTTCAACGGAAAACTTATGGTGATCAAAGAAAAAAACGAATGGTGATCAAAGAAAAAAACGAAAGAGCATTTGACTGTTTTGAAAAACCTGCAATGTATACTCAGGATTGGTTACATCTACTGTTATGTTTGATGATTTTATACAGTTATATACAGTATACTGAAGCATTCTTGCCATTCTAAATTTTCAGTGTGATGTTTTCCTTGAAAATTAGCGTCTATGAGAAGTAGTTATTCATCCATCGTCTCAATTCGAGCATTTGTCCTTCAGAAAGAAGATAGAAAAAGTTGGAAACTCCAATTTCCGAAATTGAAGGTTCCGAAAAAGATGTTGAAGAGAGAGGTACAAATGTACAGTGATTTCCCAATAGCAAAGGCAAAGCCAAAGAACTTCTCTAATTTCCGACACTTATAGAATGTTTGAGTGCGATCAAATTACACAACGAGCAATATTTTCATCCAATTTAAACTTTTGTGAACGCGAAGGCCCCCAGAACTGGGTGAAAGAGCATCGGGAAGTTTCGGACCTGCTACGTTCGGAATATCAGCAATGGAATACCATTTTTGAGAGTGGGACCGCTAACTAGGCGCGTTAACCCCAGTTAACTGCAAACGCAGAGCCATAGTTACGTGTCAACGGAGGGTCGGTGTCGACTTTCGAGTCAGTGCCATAGCTGGTTTTCCAGTTACGTGCTTAGAAGAGGTTTTTTTCTAAAAAAAGTCCTTTTATGGACAGCTTTTCGTTTGGAATTTGAAAGCCCTTTTATGCGCGGGCTAGGTCAAACGGAACGTTGGCGGGGCTCTTGGGGGGGCAGGCTACGAACTTCTATGGTATGTCTTTAATGCTCCTGCCGGTGCATGTGTCTTTATGTGCTTGGAGATGTTGACTGGTTTAGGTAATATTTTGTGTGTACGTGAAGGAAAATTTTTTCCAACACCTGTCTTTTGTTTTAAAAATTTTGATTTTAATTTGAAGTATGCAATGTAAGGTCATAAGAGAAGGGGGAAAATATGTTTTTTTTTTTTTTAGTAAGGTAACGTAATAGGATGTTTGGAGGAGGGGGTGTTTAACTTCAAACCTTTTTTTTTTGTTAATAATATGAGGGTGTCAAAGAAAAGCTTTACTTTGCATCTCATTGATGTGTTGTTTTGTTTTTAGATAGATGTCTCCTTTTTACAAGTAATCTTTTAGCAGGAAGTGAAAACTCATGAGGGCACTTTTGAATAAAAGCATGGTCTGACTCTTTTCCTACCCAAAGGGGAGGCTTTTCAAGATTAGTTATAAGAATAAAAACTTGAAAAGGCATCCCAAAATTGTTGGTGTTTTTTTCTTTTTTTTGGGACTCTCTCTTCATTGATAATGAAGTGTTAGCATTATTATTAATAATACTTTTTGGGGTTCTAACACCCCCTTCCCTAAAAGAATTAAATAATAAAAAAAGATCATCACCAAAAAACTTAATGCTCATGCGGTCCTAGAAGGGCAGTGGATGAGCAAAAGCTTAACCTCCACTATATGTGTTATGTGGGAATCGATTTCCATTGATATAACCACAAAGCCCAATGACAAGCATTACCATAACCATGCAAGGTCCTTTGTTCATAACTCTATGTGCGATGTGAGAGCCTATCCCCACAAAGGCCAATGGTAGGCAACATGTAGATCATTATCTCCATTGGTCACAACTTTGTATGCCATGTGGGAGCCCATTCTTGCCGACACAACCATAATGGCCATTTATAATAGCCAATTGTAGGTAAATTATATTCTTGTTCTTATTTATGTGCATGATTTCCTATATCTCATATTTATGCTTAAAAGAGAGGATTTATGTACCTTTATACTTTATAAATGATTATATCTTTTAATGAACCATCATAACTTATTGTAATTACTAATGGCTTATGCTAAGAAGCTAATGATTGTATCTTGACTTAAGATATTATATTCTACTACTCTTGTTCAATTATTAGCTTCTTTAACCTATTCTTCCATATTTAAATCCAAGAGTTGTTTAATACCTTTTTACTTTGGCAAATTTTATACTTAACAAGTTCTTTTTTCTATTCATTCATGAATTTGAAAAGATGATAATTAACTTTTTGATGAGTCATTGTTGGTAAGATCTAGTTGACACAAACGCATCAACATGTACCTGTCAATGCATGATTTAATGCGTTAATGCATACGTATCAACGAAGTATCTAGTCTTGCCTATATAAATGTGTGCACCTATCACATTTAAGGCATTTGTTATTAAATAGCATAGCAGAGCTCTTGCAATTTGTTTTTTTCAAAGTTAGAATATTTTCTAAGTGCCCATAATAGGAGTTGAGAAGTGTACAAATCTTTATTCGAGGATTGATGTACCTGGACACTTCAGTGTGAACAACAATAAAGATGATCTTTCTCAATAAACCTTGCAGCACTTGGACTTAGCTTAATATTTACTTAAAGTATTTATTGTTCATGCAATTTACTTTCATGCAATTAATTAATTAATTAATTACAGATAATTAATGTACATAAGTACGACCATCTTGAGCATACGTTAACACTTGGTAATCCTAGCAATGCTTACGCTTGGTAACCTAGTAGTGTTGCGACATGTTCAGGATGTGTATGGCAGATGGGAACGGATGCTTATGTTAGGATTAGTTAAGGCACTAGATAGTTTCTAGATTAATTAAGCATTAAATTAATTTATTTTCACACTTAGGAGAAATGAATAAAAATAGAAAAGTTATACAAATCATTTACCTCAATTACACTTAACCATACCATTAAACTTCACAAGTGGAACTAAGAAGACAATGGTCATGTCCCTAAGATTCACTACCTAGATAATGTGTACTTAGAGAGCTAAAGTCTACAGAATTTAATCAGATTGCCTACAGAACGCTAGTGATTCATATGGTTGGGTGTAGGGATTCCTTGCTACTTATCATTAGCACCATTGCTGGGGACTTTAATTAGCTACGTGTGCTACCTAGGGAGTTAGTGAAATTATCCAACAATGTTGTAACGAACCTTAAAGTCAAAATCATTAAGCAAAATAATAATAACACAAAGCATACTATTTTCACAAGAACTGATATGGCTTTCTCTCACAGGGAAGATTCTTTGCCATGGTTCACGGGCAATTCTAATTAGCAACGGTAAGAAGGCCCAAAACCACTCATGCCCCAACAATGCAAAGTGGTCTATACGCATCCGAATGAGTTCATTCTAGGTTTCACCTTCATTGTACACTAGGATGAACAACTGTAGTGGAGGAACATGGAGGGCAACATCATCTTACTTCTCAATTGCTCAGTTCCTGTGATGCTGCTCCACAATCTCATGAGATTGGGCATTGCATGACTCAATGTTGAGTATGAGGTGCAAGACCATTCCTACTGAGATTATCATCCTACACACACACAAAGGAAGAAAGATCAATAGGTGAAAGCTTACTATGAGGCATCAAAGGGTAAACAGTTCATAAACCCCTTGTTCCTACAGGGCCAAATGGAAGGGGAAGACTCCTTTTCAGGAACTTCCCAATACACTGACTCTCCTCTCCTTGATGAGGAGGATCTTAATTAACATCTATAGTCCACTATAGATAATCCTGGTTCTAGGAAGAATGGATCCCATGATCGTAGGGCCTTAAGGGAAGGGAGTTAAGGTAGGAATAGTGGTAAGCACCATGCTAATGACAAACATGGTGATTGTGGCCAAGACCAAAGGAGAGGAAGTAGTAGGCATTGTTTTGATGGTAGTGTTCATTGTCCTAATCATCTTCCTCCTCCAACTCTAATTGAAGCCATAAAGGGAGTGACTATGATGGAGGTGACCAGTAAGATAGGGATGATCGTAGATCCTATTTGAACAGTAGAGACCAAGGGCATTGGCAATTAAGGGAGGCCCACCATAAAGAAAGAAGGGATAATAGAGGGCATCATAGACATCATGGCCATCACAAGGGTCATGATTATGATGAGCCTTTACTTGCAACTAGAAACATGCTCAACATTGTGAAGGCTATAAGGATTCCAACAAGGCATGTGAAGGATAATCGAATTAAATGGTTGGACATGAACAATATCCCTAAGTTCAAAGGAGAACACAATTCTGATCCATAGAACCATATCCAAGCCTTTCATGATGCATGCACCTTACAAAATGTTGAGAATGATAGGCAAAAATTGAAGTTGTTCCCTAGGCCACTCATTAAGGAGGTTGAAAGCTGGTACCTATCCTTAGAACTAGAATCGATCAAACGATGAAGTATGATGCTTGAGCTCTTCAATGACAAGTATTAAATGTACTCTTGAGTGTCTAACTTGAGAAGGCAGATCCAAGGTTGGAAGTAAGGAATACATGAATCCTTGGATGTTTCCATGGGTAGATACTATTCTTTGTTGTATAGATGCCCAAGCCATGGGTATTCTCAAAGAGAGAAGCTACATCATACCATTAATGGGCTCAGGTGAGAAACAAGAAGAACTCTTGGGGTTTATGCCCAAGGAAGGCTTTCAGAGCTAAGAGCCCATTACATCCAAAGGTTGATTGAGCAAGTGGCCAAAGAAGAAGGTGAGCTAAGGAAAAAGGAAAGTGTGAAGGAGTATAACTAAGATCCTTCCATTTGCGAAAAAGAGGTCCAATTTTGTGATAATAAGGAAGATGCACCACTTGATGAAGTGGTACAACAAAAAACCTTGCATATACAAAAATTTGTTTCTAAAATGTTAGCTAAGGTAGATAAAATATAGGACTCTTTGGATGAAAAGTTCCAAATTGCACTAAGAATCATAGAGGAGACCAAAGAGTAAGGTAGTGGTCATGACCAAAGGAAAAGGAAGGAAGCTGAATGTGCCCTTCAGAAAGGTAAGGGAAAAGTTGCTATAGTGAAAGAGGTTGTGAATTCTAAAATAGATTATGAAGGTGTGACATATGCTAATATGAACATCCTAAGGAATCTTGCCCAATTGTGTCACACTTGTAGGACTTGTAATTGTAAAAAAATAAAAAGAGAAAACATATAAAAATAAAAAAAATATTGAATGTCAACATGGCAATAGAATGCCACCACTTTATGCCATAGTTAAATCCATGTCATTACATCCGTCCTCATACATTCCCATTAGGCATTTGGAAATCCAAAACGTTTAATAGCTAAAACCGGGCTAACAGTTAAGCTCATGCATCAGTACTAGGAGGGGGTTGGTCCCCAGAATCCTCCACATCATCCACTCTCTCTCCACTGGGGCCAGCTCCATCATTAACATGTCCCTATAACAAAAAAAAAACAAAGAAAAAAATAGGTAAGAGTAATAAAGCAACTCATGAATACAAAACCAAGAAAAACAGTAACACTAACAATAAAAATAATAAAACCATACAAAAGTAAGAACCGTAATAAAACACTCATAGGCTAAGAGGGCCTTAGACTAGCCTCCAAGCATTGCAAAATCTCCTCCTTGAGCACATTTGCCTAATCCTCATCTAGGCCAAGGTCAATGCCAGCCAAGGTTTTACTCTTGTCCACTGAGGTCCAAGTAGGACACTCAAGAGAGAACATGCCTGTCGAAGCCTCCTCAGAAGTGGTGGTAATGGTTCTCTCGGGAGATCCCTCCACCTCAATGCACTTGGCAAACCTATCGTAAGTAGGTCACAAGCCTAGTCCATCGATGAACATTTCCTTCCGACAGTGTTTAACTAACTCCTCCTTTAACCACCTCTTGTACTGGTGCTTATGGTCCTTTTTGTCTTGACCCCATTTACGTACTTTAGTAGCAAAGGATTTCCAATCATGGCATTTCCTGTTTAGCAAATCCACCTATGCCCTTTGCTCGGCTAAATCCCGTGTCACTTGAACTTTGCTGTTTAAAACTGTCCAATAACGTGCATAGGTGATCTCAGATGTGCACCAAGTACTATCACCAAACAGCCTAGCAGCAACAAAGTCATAATGAGATTGAAGATCTTTCTTTTCTTCTCTCTCCCTTGCCAATGTTTCCTTCAATGAGTGTACCTCATCCCAAAGGTACTAAATTAAGCACCTACAAGTCCAAAGTGACTTAGCATTTTGTACAATGCAACCGGAAACTGCATCATAAACCTTCCTAGAGACTTGTTCAATACTCTCTGGCAATTCAGGGAGGACATCAATATGAGTAACCTCAGAAGGATCCCATTGAAGCTTGGTGCCTGCAAGTGTAAGTACCGCACACATCAATTAGTTATGGTTAAAAAAATGAACACAAAGAAGCACAATGAGCCCAGACACTTAGCATGACATATAACATACACATACCTAGTTCTAGATGAGCTTTTTGTAGGTGAGTGACCACATCGTTAACAATGCCCGTGACAAAGTCCATTTTACTAAGCATCTCAGGCCATGGCCTCAAATGGTTAGTAGATGTAGGACAAGCATGGTAGGTCACCTCAATCAGGGCTTATGACCCTGACACCTCTACTAGGGATGTATGTGCCTCAGAGACCTCAGCATCTATTTCTAGTGCTGGGAGTAATCAGAATAATAAAAAACAACATATAAAATATTAAAAGGTACAAAGCATGAATCAAGCTAAAAGAACGTACCAAAAAGCCCTTTGCTGGTCAACTTGAGCGGATCACCAAGTTGCAAGGTCCCATCGAAGAAACCGTCAAAGAAACCCCTCTCATCGCTTGAATGCTTAAGTGCATCCAAAGCCTCAGCAAGCTTCGTTCCCATGATGCTTGCTACATCCTCCTCTTGAGAGATGGGGAGTTCCTCGATCGTTTCTTCCCTTTCGTTTTCTTCCTCCTCTGGCCCGGAGACAGCCACCTCAAGTTCAATCATCGGGGCCAAGATTTCCCTCTCCTTCTTGGGGCTTTCCTCTGATAACACCAATATTCTAGCGTTAGTATGACATAGTGTATACATACATTCAACAAACATATAAATTAAAATACCATAAAAAATAATACATGTGTAATAATAAAGTAAAATACATACCCTCTTATGGCAACACAAACTGGATCCTCTTCGCTCTTAGTGGTCTCACCTCTGGAGTAGGCTCCCTTGGGTGTTCAACTCTCTTCACCTTCGCCTTAGATCTCCCGATAGTCTCACGAATCATACGTTCAGCCCCTTTAACAGACATGTGTAGCCTAAGCGGTTCCAATCCCATGCTATCACGAGAATGATGGGAATGACTAGTCGCACCCCTAATAGTAACAGACACTGATTCTTCAATACCTTCAAGTGGGTCTTAAGATCTAGTGGTGTCAAAAAAATGGTGAACCCAAGGGCGAGATAACTGTGAACGGTCCCTCAATACATAACGGTTATCTCCATGAACTACTAAAAACTCAACAAACCTACGAAGATAACCCGTGAAGAAGGCAAATGTGAAATGGGACTTGGCATTAATGTTTGAGCGTAATCTAACAATCTCCCCACGTAGACCAGAGCCAAGAAATTGTGCCCAATTATAACGCATCCCCGTCTGTAGGACCACACATATGATACGTGTGGACTCGATCCCAAGGTTTCTCCCTTGAGAAAGAGATTTAGGGAATGCCCGTGCCCGAAAGAGGGGGTACAAGAAGTGCACCTCCATTGCCTTGGTATCATTTTGCATGGCAAAACCTTTGGGACCCCAAGACACACCTAACCACTCTTCAAGCTCCTTTATGACCTGGCTTTCTTTGGTTACTTTCTCTATGGCCACCCTAGCACCATCCATGGGCACGTCGAAGAGATTGGAAAGGAACTCAGCAGTCAAGTGGAAAGACACCTTGACTCCTCGAACCCACGTAGTAAAATGAGAAGCATCATCACTAAAGGAATCAACAATGGTAACCATCTCAGTCGCCAGAACATTAGGAGTCAAAGTAGTGAACAAGTCCATCAAACCCACCTGGGTAAGGCAGCTGATGATCAACTCAGAAGCCTTCATCTGCAACCATTGTTGTGACTGTTTTATCTCCCCATATTTCATAAAAAGAGTGGCCTTAGTACGGCCTGTTATAATGGTAACTTCATCAGAGGAGACTGCTGCGGTAAAAAGAAACATAGAGTGAAAGGTTCAAAGCATAGTAGACGATGATGTAACAGAGAGGAAATGGAGTCTAGAGTGTGATCATTTACCATCAGTAAATGGGGTAGGCGGATTAGGTGCTGGATTAACCCTTTGAGAAAGAATGGGCCCATTCGAGGACCAATCCTCATGCAACCAACTACGAACTTGGTAGTGCTCAAAAGCCCTTGAGAATTTCCTATGGTAGTCAACAATGGCAGCTCTTATTTGGTCTAGTACTGTAGTAGGAAGGGTGGGGCCTGCCATAAATTTTTCCAATGTTGTGCACGTTAAGGCAAGCCCACCATCATCATCACGCATCCCATGCTCATCAAAATGGGGCTTGCATAGGAGAATAACATTTACGCTTAAGTAACAACATAATTTTAAGAGAATCAAGAAATTAAAGCAAAACACAAAAGAGCATACTTGTCCACCCTATACACCATCCCTGGTGGGTTTTGGAACAGCGTGTGAACACAGAAAGCTAGAAAAAGTGTGTTGCTACTATTATAATGGCTACAAGTGGGCAGTTCCCATACACGAGTCAAGGGACGAGTAGACCTAGGATCCTCAAGAGGGCCTCCCTCAACTGTAAAAAGTCCCTCATCTATGTTAGTAATGAAGGCAAGCATGTCTTGTGTAGATTCAGGCAACATTGTTTCAATGATATC
Source organism: Gnetum montanum (assembly GCA_015680685.1). NCBI lineage: Eukaryota > Viridiplantae > Streptophyta > Gnetopsida > Gnetales > Gnetaceae > Gnetum > Gnetum montanum. The sequence continues at coordinate 548,481 of MNCI01014449.1, forward strand.
ACAGGCCAACTGCTCACTTAAATGAGACCATATAACTATGCTGAAACTTTGTAAAAAAAATGAAAAAATGCACCAACATTGGGATGGAACCATATCACATGAGGCCCAATGCGCATGTCATAAGGAGGTATGTCCAGTCCAAAGGGACCAAACCAAGCAAGTACAACAACGAGCTCAACCATAAGGAGGGAAGGTTTAGGCCCCCTACATACAGCCATAACCTTAGGTAAGTAAAGAGTCCAAGTGCTCAAAATAATATAAAATCACATAAACCAGAACACATTTAAATACATAGCCTCGCCCCATGAGACAAGGACATCAATATTTATTTGGTGTATTTAACGCTCGCTAGGGATACATTGAAATTTTTCAAAAAATAGTTTATTACAAGCAACATAAAATCAAAACGTAGCGGACACTGAACTTAGCAAAAATTGAATCACCATGGCCTATACATAGGTCAAACAAGGAAAAACATGTCGAAAACAAAAAGAAAAGAAACCCCAACAAAAGGAAACGCTGCCCATGGAAGGACACCCACGTTACTCACGTTGTGCGTGCCTAGTGTACTCACACTGGACGCGCCGGAACTCACGCTGTGGTTCCCTCTGTTTGCTCACGCTGGGGTTTCTCCTGGCACTCACACTAGGGTTTCTCCTAGCACTCACGCTGGGATTTCTCCTAGCACTCACACTGGGATTTCTCCTAGCACTCATGCTGGGCTTATTCCTGGCACTCATGTTGGTCCTATTCTTGGCACACACACTGCCTCTGCCCAAGAAACACATGCTACCTATTTGCTGCAACTCATGCTGGGGGTTTTCCCTGACACTCATGTTGAGCATCCCTGTGGCACTCATGCTGAGCATCCCTGCAACCCACGCTTGTAGTTCAGGGAGATTCACAGTTAGTCATTAATCAACTCACTGAGGTTTACACATGCGAGGCTCTCCACTTGCAATCATACTATGATTTGACCAAACATCTGCTAAAGCAATTAATAGACGTGGATATACAACATGTCCCTAGAAGCGAAAACACCATTGCCGATGCACTTGCTACACTAGCCCTAAACATGACACTTGAAATGTTCCATGTGTTGCCTAGTTCTATAACAAATTGTGCCAAACCTATAACCGAAGCTCTCGATGAAATGCCCATAGCATCCGTTAGCACAACACACGCAGTAGAGTGGTACGATAACATAAAGGAGTACCTTCTACAAGGCGAACCTCCACAACATTTGACAAACACTCAAAAAGATGTAGTGCAAAAACGCTCTCGGCAATATGCATTAATAGGAGACACATTGTGTCGCAAATCCTATGAAGGCATTCTGTTGATGTGCGTTAGTAGTATCAATGGTCAAACGATTATAGAATAGGTCCACAAAGGACTTTGTGGAGGGCACATAGCACCCAAAGCAATGGCAACAAAGATTAGATGCTTGGGCTACTACTGGCCACACATGGAGTATGATTGCTTCTCCAAGGTCAGGACATGTAACATTTGTCAAAGGCATAGTAACCTAATACATGTGTCGCCTAACAAATTGCACACAACGCAAATCACATGGCCATTCCAAAGATGGGGATTAGACATCATTGGACCGATAACGCCACCATATTCTACAGGACATAGCTTCATTATCACTGCTACTGAATACTTCACAAAGTGGGTGGAAGCTATTCCCCTTAGGAAGACCACTTCTAAACATGTTTGCACTTTCATACTAGAAAATGTTATGACTCGTTTGGTATTCCAATGACCATTGTTACCGACAATGGGCCATAATTTAGCAGTGTAGATACTAAAATTTTTTGTGAAAGCTTGGGTATTAAACATGCATTCTCGTCACCTTACTACCCACAGAGCAATGGTCAAGTGGAGGCTACAAACAAAACTGTCATCGTGGTGCTCAAAAAGATGCTATATCAGAGCAAGAGGCGATGGCACGAACAATTAGTCTACGCATTATGGGCATATAGAATGACACATCAGACATCTATAGGTAAAACTCCATATAGTCTTGTATACGGATCTGAAGTTGTTTCACCTTTGGAGTTACAGGTTCCCTTGTTGCAAATAGCTCTCTCAGGCCTCCTCAATGAAAGCTAAAGCAATGAACTATGCATTGTTGACCTTGACTCGATGGAGGAGGAACATGTACGAATGCTTGATCAAATCGAGTGGTACTAGAAACAAGAACGGCAATGACACAAACACGATCTGCATAAGTTCCCAATTAAGGAAGGAGACCTAGTCCTTAAGGCCATCCGCGAACATCCAAAAAAATTCTCAGCTAATTGGGAAGGGCCTTACTTAGTCACCAAGGCATACAATAACGGAGCATTCAAACTTGCTGACATGGATAAGAACGAGCTCGCTAATCCCACAAATCACCTGTACTTGAAACGGTACTATGTCCGATGAACTTGAGGTACGTAACGGTCTTGGCATCACGACCTAAAACTGATACCATAGAACAGTCCTGGGACTATGACTTGAAACTGGCACCATAGTGTGTCCTGGAGTCATGACAGTAAACTGACACCACAGAGATCCATCCGGTATGACACTAAACTACCACATTTATCTGCCATGACATGAAACTAACATGCAAAGTCCACTAAGACTATAAACTAGTTTACCTCTTCATAGTCCGCTATGACTGTAAACTGGCAATGCACCGTCTGTTACGACGCTAAACTGGCATCATCCAAAGGGTTATGACATGAAACTAACTCGCAACAGTCTGCTAACACTATAAACTGGCGACATCATCAACGACCAGACAATACTTGAAAAGATATGTTTTTGCAATTAGTTGTACGTGTTCCACAAAGACTTGCTGCATAACTTGTCTCATGGACCCTGATGAAGCTGATGCTGTTCATGATTTTGTCTACTTTGAAATTACACATGTTGGCTCTATCTCCTTGGTTGTTTTCAAGTTTAAAGTCCTTAGTTAACCAAATCATTTATTGTTCTCTTGTCTCCTTGGAGTTGTGTTTGCAAGATGACATGCCTGAGGCATTCGCGCATAGATGCACTTCATCATGATGACAAGGTCTCACATTCTTCCTGACGCACGCAACTAGGTTAATCAATCTGTTCATAAGTACATTCCTGACTCCTGATGCATTCCCTATTCCCCATCATGTTCCCCTTATCCTATTCAATTACGCCCTATTGATATATTCTACTCATCCCAAAGCTCTTGATACATTGTTGCTCACTATGATTCTCTAAGCAGTTGCAACACAAAACATAGTACATGGTACATGATACAAATGCAAACGCATGAACACGAGTATAGCACTGAAAGCAAACTCTTCCAAAAAGAACAAAAAAAACAAGAAAAACAAACAAAAAGAAAAGAAAAAGAACAAAAAGATCAAAGAGCAAAATGTACAGAAAAGGTCTTCATGACCCTATGGACAACATAGACCAAAGACCATTGGCTCTTCTCATACAAGCCCCAGGCAAGAAGGCAATTATCTTAGAAAAATAGTTACACTCGTGTCTCAAAAGATCATGTTGCACATCATCACATGGCTTTGGATGTTTACAACGGGCTCCCGTAAACACTCTACAAGAGTCCCGTTTCTCCAAAGAATGCACTTCCTATGTCTTGGTTTCGAGTTTGCTAAACACTGGCTACTGACAAGGACCAAAAATAGGGCTTGTTCACGTGAGAGCATTCCTCTCTCACAATTCCAACAGCAATTATAACCTTTGATCAACTCTTGATTTTCCCAGTTACAACCAATCCCCTTGCATCTTGAACTGCACTTCCCCAAACCCATGTACATTTGAACACGGTGCGATGATGTCTAGCTAGGGACTGATGGACAATGCTTAGTACTTGGTTGGTCATGGTGTTTTGTACTTCTTTGTCAACGTCTCTCGGGTGGATTCCTCCAGATGTCAACAAAGAGAGGCCAATGAAACACCACTAATTTTGGCCTAACACTTTGAAATGAGAACAACTCATAGCCTTTTGAGCTTTCAGGAGGAAAAAATTTGACTAAGGCATGGAACTCATGTTGGGCTTGTTAAGCTAGCTTGCCCTCAGCATGAGCTACTCCAACGACTTCAAGATCAAGTCAAAATGGTCCAATCTAAGGGTGCAAGCCATCCTCAATGGCTGTTGTTGTCCACTTCAAGTTTCAGCATTCGGGAGTTCAAATTTCGGGCCAAATTGTACAAATTTTCTCACTCACACTGAGGTCACGCTGGCAGCGTGACTCCAACGTGACCAACTCTGAGAGCCTCAAAATCAAGTCGAAATGGTCTCACTTCCTAGGTGCAAGTCATCCTTAGGGTTCATTATTGACAACTTCAAGTCCCAACCTCTAGAATTCCAGATTTTAGGTCCAAAATTACAAACTTTTTGTGGCTCACGCTGTGGTCATGCTGAGCTCATGCTAGCAGCGTGAGTCCAGCGTGAGCTACCAAAAGTGGGTCAAGACAAGACACATCCAAGCTCAGTTTTCAACATGCAATTCACTCTTAGGGTTAATCATAGCCAGGCAATTTTTGCACTCAAAGAATAGGCTTCAAAGATCAAAAATTGNTGCATGTCCAATTCACACACAACTGTCCATCAAACATGTGTCACATGATTCATTTCCATCTCATCTCTCAGTCGTTAATCTTATCCATGCATTCTGCACCCGAGCCTAGCCCAAACCTTATAAATACCCTATCCATTCGGATAAATGCAATGGGCAATTTTGAAGGTGGATGGCTTAGGAAACATTGACTAGCAACTTTTGGACGCTTGGGCACACGTGACTCCTAGCATCCAAGCACATCACCCCGGGGGCTTAGCACTTGACTTGCCATCCACACACGCAGCTACGCTTTGACTAGTGCACATTCATTCTAAGTAATACAATACAGTTCATTTTTTCCTTTCATTATATTGTTTACTCTATTTTAAATTTAGTTTACGCTTTGTTTACAATACAGTTCTGTATACATTCTATTTGCATTTCGTGCATCACTGTTTACATTTCGTACGTCATCAATTACGATAACCCCAGCGCAAACCATAGCTTATGCTCGGGGAAGTCCTTAGTTGATTTGCGTGTAGACCATCCAAGGCACTCTGCCTTCATTTTCTTTTCCAACTTTCCCTCACATGAAGGCAGGGTTGGCTGTGTCCCTCCGACAATCTTTCGGTGTTTGTTTTTTCTTCCCTTCCAGCCTTACGTCGATGATTTCGGTCAACATAGGTGGATGTGGAGACAAGTGCAGGAGGTGATGAGGGAATTGACAAAGCAGTGAAGTGCTCACAATGGTGCATGGTTTGAGTGCAACTTAAGTGTCAGGTAAATAGAAAGTAGGTGGCCATGTTGCACGAGAGGTAACAGTGAGGGTTTTCTACTCTTGTTGGCAATGTGGCTAGTTAAGAAAACTCATTAAAGTAGGCAAAGAAGGGAGGGCATAGGCAACAAAGGTATAAAGCGTAGCGTAGCATGAGGTGCAAGCATGCGACATCAAAGATTTATTGTGATGCATGTAGTTAGGGTTTTGGGCAGCAAAACAACATAAGGCATAGGGTGGTAATGCGTGAGCAGGTGCAACAGCGAGTAGTGTGCAACGTGGGCAAGGCAAGTCATGATGGAAAAAACATGGTGATAGACAAGCAGGCATGGTAATGAGGACTGACAACAAGCAACAACCTAGACAGTGGTTATGTGGCAAATGTGGAGACAAACAACAATGAAGGTAGGAGCTGGGATTTTGGGAGTAGATTTTACAAGGCGCAATAGGTGATATCAACCGAAACATAAAATAAATATTTAAAAGGAAAAGGTATATAGCTACCTGTAAATTTGATTTGCTGAGCTTTGTTTTGCAGAAAGTAAGGCATCATTTGCAATTTATGATACATCAGTGTTCATGAGCACTAGCAATAATCTTCTTGTTAACTATAGCAATACCCTTGGACTAAAAGAGCATCAATTATATTTAATTGGATACTACTCTCACCTTGGATTGTTAGTTTGATTATTGTTTTTTATTAGTAAAAACTTATCATTTTGCTGGTAATTTCCAGTTAGATTTAGGGTCTCATGATGTAAGAATAAGGCCCTATTTACGGGCAAGGTTGGCATCAACGAGTGATTTGATGATCATCATCAAACACTCATAAAGAGAGCACATTATTAGGGATGGAGTAAGAATCAACCTTTTCCATAATAATTTCAGAATAGACCACATGGAAGACTTCACTTCAAAAGAAGTAAAAACACAATTGCAAAATTCTCCCATGTGGCCTATTTTTACTTCTAGTGGAGAAGAAACCTATCTCTTTTGGAACAACAGGAAGCTAGATGCCATGGTAAAAATCAAGGACATTAGATTGTCCTACTCATTAGAGTCCATCTCTCAGGTGCTTAGGTTTCCAGAAATGTGGGCAACATTGTCAGAGATATCAACTCAAGTAGACCCAAAGGTGAAAAAGGAGTGCATCAGAGTACACCACACTAACAAAGGCAAAAAAGGTGTATTTTAAGATTGTACCCTACCACCTTAATTTGACAGTGAGGCTAAGCAAAGTAACAGCCTTCTTTGCTCGTGCTTGTGCTACTCTAAGTAGAAAATTTCTAGTCAATCTCCCACAGCTAATCTATCTTGAGATATAGAAGCACTTCAAGAAAAACAAGCATAGGAAAAAGATACTTCCCTTCCTATGCTTGATTTGAAAATTGTGCAAAAGGGGAGGGATAGCCCACTACTCAAATGACACACTTCAACATAATCCTATCACCTCTTGGGTAGAAATGATGAAAGATAAACTTCTTCCAAAAGTTCAAAAAGAGAAGTAGCAATCACCACCACCCACTCATGAAGCAACATCAAAGGCTCATGCTGCCATCAAGTGCATGTAAAAACTTCATAAGCAACTCTTGTAGCAGTAGCAAGCAAGATTGAGTGATGATCCCTTTATCTATTGACCAACCCTAAGTCACTTGAACAAGGTCACTCGTACCATCAGCTGGTTGGAGAAGATGATGCCACTATTTACTACCCAATGAGTGTAAGCACCTGTGTGTTCTAATCCTAATGTTTGAGAGATGATAGTGTCTCTCCCAAGGCAAAAATAATTTTTATAATCTTTGGAAATGTCGTTACCTTCTCGGTGCACCTAGAGGATGATGAGGGGGCAACTGTCCTAGTGATGCAGCACCATGGGTAGGAGACAATGGCACAGATTATGGCTAATTGAGTGGCTAAACCACTCCATGCTCCTATAACTATCATTCTCAATGTTGCTGCACTTTAGGATGTGCAAACATTTGCAAGAGCTAATGGAAGGCTAAGCGTAGCCCAACACAAGGAAGTGCTAGACCGACTGGCTAGAATTAGGCAACCACTTTTAGAGGTCTTTGATCCTCCAAATGACATCACTACAACCCAGTCAACACTCTTCAAGGCTAGGGACAAGTCCATCATCACCAATGCCCAACTTGAAGCAACCATGACTAAAAATTGGTGCTTCGTTGTTGTAGTTACAGAATTAAGGACCTGCCTCACTAATCCAATAGTTCTTAGCTAGGCCATAACTAAAGATGAAGTTTTCTTGTATCTTCAAAAAAAAACTCAAAATAACCAAGAATGCTAAGGAGACTATGATCTTCAATGAATCCATAACAACAATAATGGCTTGTAACACTAAGAAGAACTTAATGGAGATGTGCAAGGACAATGTAGTTCTGACCAAGGACAATCATCACCTATGTAATGTTGAAGCTCAGAAGGACTAGATGGTTGAATTCTTGAGACAACAATAGGAGCATCTTGCCAAGGAAACCATGGATTTGAGGAGGTTGGCAGTAGAAAATTGCAATCTCTTGATGAAAGAAGTCCATGCTCTTCACTAGAAATCAACAATTGAGATCATCACTTAGAAGAATGAGGCCCTCAAGTTTGAAACGGTCAAGAACCATTACAAGGACAAGGTTGTCCTTCAAAAGGAAATCAATGAAAAAGAAATCAAACTAGCAAAATAATAAATAAAAGAAGCCCTCCAGTAGCTCTAACAAGGAGGTGATGTGTGGCAACCCATCTTTGATGGATGATGGGATGCGATATCGCATGGGCCATGATATCGTGTCCGCTACGATATCGCATCCCCCGTGATATCATGTACGCGATATCGCGTCGTCCCCCGCAATATCGTGTACGCGATATCGTGGTGCATCGTCATATCTATAAATAAGAGGCAGCTCTCCCTTGTTTCTCATCCCAGGCTTAGAACGTAGTGAAACTGTGGTAGTTTGATCCCTCTAGAGATAGAATAGTTTCCATGTGCTCGCAATAGGAACTCCAAAGTGAACGGATCTTTATTCGAGCAAACATTGTACCTAAACACAAGTTTGTGTACAACAATAAAGACGAACTTCTTAGATAAACCTTGTAGTGCATGGAATAGGCTAATTAGGATTTTATTTATTATTATTTACTATTTAACATTTAAATGCTTTATTAGAAATTAAATCTTTCTCAACTCTTCTCTCCTAGTTAAGTGCCTGAGTACGATCGCATCGAGCATGTGCGTTACGCGTAGTGATCCCAGCAACGACTAGCGTTTGGTAACCACGGTTGCATTGGTTCAAGGTGTGAATGGTAAGTGGGAATGGATGCTGACGCTAGGTTAATTCAGACTTAGTTAGTTAGTTAGAGTTAGTAATTAGTCTCTTCAACCCTTCACCTCAATAGCATAAGAGATAAAACAGAAAAAGCTATAAAAATCATATACCTCAAACTTACTTAACCATACACCGTGACAACTACAAATAAGTCTAGGAAGACAACGAATAATTAACCTTAAGTGTTCCATGAGGCGTGTAGGCACTTAGTCTATGGAGTTCGATTGGATCGCACATGTTACGCTTGTATTTGTATGGTTGAGTGTAGGGGTACCTCGCCACTCATCATTGGCACTGTTGCCGGGGACTAAGTGTTTGTGCGCTAAGTAGAACATAAGAGATCATTCACATCATTGGGAGCTTAAATAAACCTTAGGGTTAATTAAATAAGAAAAAAATTATAATGGTTAATTAGCACATCGATAAGACACAATGTCTTCTTCTTCTTCTCATAAGAGCAATACACCACCTAGGGATAATACAAAGAACAGTCAGCAGTCTAAAACACATAACCTAAATCCGCCAGTTCCTCAACAATATAGGGTGGAATATACTCATCCCGATGAGTATATACCTAATTTTACTTGTATCCTCCATCAGGATAAACAAATGCACTGGAGAGACTTGCAAGGTAACATAGTGTTACCTCCGAATCGTGCAGTCCCCAACATGCTCCTCCATGCTCTGGCACAGATCGGCATGACTCAGCTCTATGCTGAGTACGTTATAGGAGATTTTGACATGAGGGATTACAATCCCACAGCCACACAATGTTTAAGGGACTCAAGGCAGGAGAGCCAACACACATTGTTGAAGGACAAAGAGGTCCCGCACATCCTAAGTGAAATAGGAGATGGTGAACCACTCATAACAGGTTCTCTATCAAAGGATGTTTCCCCTCCTAATGATAGTGAGGAGGTGGGGTATTAGAACCTATGCTTCACGATACACAACCCTGGTTTTGATCCCCATGAACACCAGTTGTTCATTGAGGGAACAACAACACATGACAAGGACGGGCACTCAGATCATCATCATGATCGAGGCCGAGGCCACAGAAGAGAAGGTAGGAAACATCGTCATGGTGATGGTTCTCCTTCTTCTTTTCCTTCTTCACATCATTCACCCTCCCTTCCACCTATGGGCACAATCATAGAGAGCATAACGGTGAGGATAGAGGTAGGCAAAATGAGAGAGCTCGACGAGAAAGTTGAGAGAGAGGACAAGGGCATGAACGAAGGGAAAGTAGGGAACAACGGAGACATCATAGACGTCATGAAAGAGATGATCATGATGAACCCCTACTTGCCACCCAAGGTATGTTAAATATAACGGAGGCAGTGAGAATACCAACAAGGCATTTAAAGGACAGTCGGATCAAGTGCTTAGACATGAACAATATCCCACAGTTCGAAGGGGGATACAATGCAAATATGCAAAATCATTTACAAGCATTTCATGATGCCTGCGCCTTGTAAAACATAGAGAACGAGTGGCAGAAACTAAAGTTGTTTCCCAAGACACTCATAAAGGAAGCAGAGAGTTGGTACCGGTCCTTAGAATCAGAGACCATTAGGAGGTGGAGTACGATGTTAGAACTCTTCAATGATAAATATCAAACATACTCCAAAGTGTCTAACTTGCGTAAGCAGATCCAAGGATGGAAGCAAGGTAATCATGAACCCTTGGATGCTGCCATGGGCCGCTACTACGCATTGTTACATTGTTGCCCAGGCCATGGTTACGCACAACGGGATCAACTTTGCCACCTTGTATATGGGCTAAGGTACGAAACTAGGAGAACCCTTGCGACTTATGCCCAAGGGAGACTATCAGAACTTAGATCCCATGAAATTCAGCACTTGTTGGAACAAGTAGCCAAAGAAGAAGGGGAGCTACGAAAAAGGGAAAGTGTGGAAGAATATAACCGTGATCCCTCTCTTTAAAAGAAGGGAGTGAGATTTTGCGATGAAGAGGATGAGTCACCACTTGAAGAGTTGGTGAACAGAAAAACCTTATCGCTTCACAAGCTAACAATAGAAGTATCGGCTAAGGTAGACGAAGTATGGAGCTCCTTAGACAGTAAAATTGAAACTGTCCTGAAAATCGTAGAGGAGTCTAAGGAGGAACGAAGTAGTGACAAGAATAAGATAAAGCGGAGATATTCAGGCCCTGCACATGACAAGGGTAAGGGAAAAATAACTATCTCCGATGAGGTTGTGGATTCGGACATAGACGATGACGGTCGATGTGAGATCTGCCAATATGACCATCCTAAGGGATGTTGTCCAATCATCTCACATCTACAAGAGTCTGAGGTGTATGCACTCAACTTGAGACTCAATAGATGGTAGACACCCCGAAGTTTACCTTATCCCCAAGGCAACCCAAGGCAGTTCCACCAACCGTTGACGTACTATCCAGGTGGAACTCTATCACAACCCATCGGACAACATCAGTAGTGGAAATATCCATAGTCATGGGGGATTCCACCGCCGAAACAACAATACCCTTACTGGAAGCTAGACCCATATGGATACTACGTGCAGTAGCCAATTTCTCCAAGTGACTCCATGGGTCACATAACTCCCCAACATCACTACCAAGTTCTGGAATACTTTAGAAGGACTCCTTCTCCTCTAGGAGATGCTCCATATCCATACCATCCTCCTACTCCATCCGCACCTCTTCCACCGGTAGTTCCCATAACACCTCCTGCTCCAACAATGCAAGGGGAACTCCCCACTCAACCGCAGTAACGTAACACTACGAGAGCCGTAAACATTCAACCTGCTACTGGTTCTGAAAACCCTAAAAAAAGAAGACCTTTCTTCAGAACCAGAAGCCCATACAAGCTCTCACAACCACAAGCGGTTGAGTCAGTGCACGCATCTCCAACATACAAGGCTTCAGTGTTCCCTTCAGTCCAAAATCAGAGCTTAATGCATATGGTTATGTTAACACATACCGTAACCGACTGGATCAAGGTAGGCCACCTTCCTAGGAAACTATCTGACCTTGGAAGTCCCTTAATCTACCTCCAAATCACTGGGAACGAACCACATAAGGCTCTTCTTGACTCAAGTTTCGAAGTCAACTTAATATCACGAGAAATGTATCAAGCTTGGAACTTGCCCCAACTTAAGAAGAGTAATATCCAACTAGAGTTGGCTGACCAGTCCATCACCATTTCCTTGGTATTGGTGGAGGACATTGTTACTACCGTGTGTGGTTGGTCCTACCCAGCTGACTTCCTGGTGATAGAAGTTAACAACAACGAAGGGGACTTCCCAATTATAATGGGAAGGGCATGGCTTAGCACAATAAACGCATGTCTAGGGATTCGCGATCTTTCCTTGGAGATATCTAAGGTAAATATTTATGGAAAGATCGAGAAGAATAAAGTTCCATGCATCACATACAGTGATTCATCGGGTGATGACATGGAGGAATGCTCGGCATCTCCTCCATGCAACAGGCGTGCCCTTGAAACTGTGAGACAAAGATGCCTATATGTAGCAATCACACAACTAGTAGTAGACACCCCGTGGTTGACAGCTAGTCGAAAGAGCAACCGACAAACATGCATGGAACGAACTGGGGAAATAACCCATGACAACAACGAAGGCATAGATACCTTGGAATATGAGCGTCGCCAACTTCCACCCCTTAATCTGAGAACATCAATTGGGAGAAGCTGGGCACTTTTAAGAAATTCAAATAGACATTCATTATTTTGGATCTATCCCTTTCCATTCAGTCATGGGGGAGATGGCCACCTATGCTAATCATTTGGGGCTTCAGTTCTTTTAGTTTTTGTTTTACACATGTTTGTTTTACACATTTTTTTCTTACACATTTTTGTTTTACAATTTCTTTAACTTTTCTTGTTTTTGTTTTTCAACATCATTATACTTTTTCATTTTGTGTGTGTGACCCACCTTGTAAGTTTGTCACCCAATAAGTGTTCTTCATGATGGTATGAACTGTTTTCATACTGGTTGCTAATGTTTGGTTTTTACCTTTAAGTCATGATGTTGATACTAAGGTATGTTTCTTTTGATATGGCAGGCAATGAATTCACTTCATCCATTCATCCACCAGTTTCTATGGTCTCTCTCGGCTTGGAAATATACAATCCCTTTCATCATAAGAACTTTTAACGAATCAATGACTGGGCACTTCTCAAATTAAGGACTCAAGGATTGAAAAGGATGTGGCTTCAAGGGAACTTGATGCATTTGTGTTGGCCATTCTCTTGGGTGCTTGGATGTTTTCTTCTTGAGTTTTCTTACCGTTTTGATGTCACCTAATCATCGGGAAGCTGAGCAATAAAAATAACAAAGTCTTTGCATGGTGTGGTTCTCACGCATAAACACATAAAACAAAAAAAAGTGAGAATTCAAAGCACACCCCTTAGACGAAATAATCATTTGGGCTACACGCACTGGTTATGGAACTAAAAATGTTCCCTCTAACTAAGGCCTTTCTGTCTTCCCATTCTCTCCTCCTTGTTTCGTTGGAATGGTGGTGGCTCTTTGGTGAAGGCATTCTTGTCACTTCAAGAGGATGGATTGGCCGAATGCATTGATGCGAAGTCATTAGATGTGGTCTGTTTGAGGCTAGACTTGGAATGGGATTTATCAAGTCACATTAATCATGAAACACACAAGGGGCTATACACCACCTTGTTCTTGAGATTCCATTCCATTCTCTTCTCTCCATCCTTTTCTCCATTATTCACCTCATTGCCGGTTGTATTACTAGTGTATATTTTGGTTGATGCATTGTTTTCTTTTTGGTAATTCTTGTGTTTAAGACTTTAACTCTTGTTCCAAATGACATTCCCAAAGCCTACGGACTCTTTGAATGTGGGTTTGTCAGGGCATTATGGGCATGAGTCTGCTTTGGGGAGGATCCACTGACATTCCTCTTTGGTGCACCAGTTAAATTCTTTTCCCTAACATTTTTGCAATCCATTTCATTTTGTTCATTTCCATCTTGACATCCCTTTCATCGATGTCATAGTTGTCTATTTTTCTCCATCTTTCTTATTCCTTTTCTTTTTCCACTCTCTCACTACCGAAGGTTCACGATTAGTCATGGGGGTACGGGGCCCAATTTTTTTGATTTTCTCCTAGCCCCTACACCTTCGGTAGTCATCATTAATATATCTCTAGATTTGTATAAGCCATACCACAACTCAACCAATGGACCTTTCACCAGAGCAAGGTATCAACTACATTGACATTCATTTATCCTTGCTAATATAAAGATTGTGTTATGTGTGCAGATGGCAATCATGCAATAACGGATTGGATCTTCTGAAAACACTTGGGATAGAGTGGTGCTGAAGTAGCTATGCAAGGAGCAAGATCGATGGCGCGTTTATGGATGGACAATGAAAGGCACAATCTTAGTGTTGGCAGCAGCAAAACTTCTTTCTCTCTCTCTTTCTTAGCTGCCAAATGAGGCCTGATGTCAATGTAATAAGGTGTTCACTCTTGTTGTCCTGAACACCAGTTTTGTTGTCTTGTAATGATGATCCGTTCACATGTCATCCCATTAGTTCCATTTTGAGTCAATAATCCCATACCTTCCTAATATTTTGTAAGGAACTCAAGGATGACTTTTCATTTAGTCATGGGGGTATGATGGGACATGATAGCCCCCGCGATATCGCGTCGTCCCCCACGATATCGCGATGCGTCGTCATATCTATAAATAAGAGGCAGCTCTCCCTTGTTTCTCATCCTAGGCTTAGACCTTAGTGAAACTCTGGTAGTTTGATCCCACCAGAGATAGAATATTTTCCATGTGCCCATAGTGGGAACTCCAAAGTGAACAGATCTTTATTCGAGCAAACATTGTACCTAAACACAAGTTTGTGTACGGCAATAAAGAAGAATTTCTTGGATAAACCTTGCAGTGCATGGAATAGGCTAATTAGGATTTTATTTATTTTTATTTACTATTTATCATTTAAATGCTTTATTAGGAATTAAATCTTTCTCAACCCTTCTCTCCTAGTTAAGTGCCTTAGTACGACCGCTTCGAGCACGTGCGTTACGCGTGGTGTTCCCAGCAACGACTAGCATTTGGTAACCACGGTTGCATTGGTTGAGGGTGTGAACGGTAAGTGGGAACGGATGCTGACACTAGGTTAATTCAGACTTAGTTAGTTAGTTAGAGTTAGTAATTAGTCTCTTCAAACCTTCATCTTAATAGCATAGGAGATAAAACAGAAAAAGCTATAAAAATCATATACCTCAGACTTACTTAACCATACACCGTGACAACTACAAGTAAGTCTGAGAAGACAACGAATAATTAACCTTAAGTGTTCCATGAGGCATGTAGGCACTTAGTTTGCGAAGTTCGACTGGATCGCGCGTGTTACGCTCGTATTCATATGGTTGATTGTAGGGGTACCTCGCCACTCATCAATGGATTAAATGAATATAACAAGACAAAAATCTACCTTAAGGAGTTGCAAATTGAAGAGATGATCAAGTATATGGAGCTCACTAACCTCCATTATGCAAACTTGGCAATGCTGACTACTGAGAGGCCAAGGTTAGAACTGGAGAAGTAGGTGGCCAACTTGTAACTTCTGTATAAGGTCAAGTTGAAGCATCACAAGGAGACAAAGCAAAAGTTAGAAATGGCCAATGTTGAACTTGAAGTTCACAAAGAATGAATCATAGACCAAAGATCAACAGCTAAGTACCTAGCATGCAAAATGAATGACTATCAAAAGTTACAAAACTCTGTCATGGCATTCAACATCAAATGCAAACAATTCGTAACTTGGTTTATCAATGTGAATGAGTTGTTCCCTGCAATGCCCTATCCATGGGATGTCCTAGTAATGGCCCACATCAGTGATGCTATATGGATTGTGTGTGATCCCTACAGTAAGGAGAAGAAGATGAGGGCATTTTTGTATGCTTTTATTCTTCCACCAGTAGTTGCAACTACAGCAGGACAACCATAATCACCAAAGCCTCAACCACAACTATTGCATGCACCAGAGGTAGGGGAAGGTCCTTCAACACCTCAAGAGCCTTCACCTCCTAGGATCGTCTAATTTTATTCTTATCTTTAGTCGCCGAAGGGGTTTGCTGTCAATTTTGTTGCAGTGTTCAATTTTGTTTTCACGAACATCAATTTTTGTAAAAGTTGTAAATCTATACACTTGGGCACATAGTGTTAGTTAGAGTTAGTTGGTCAATAATCCCATACCTTCCCAAAATTTTGTAAGAACCTTATTTCTCCTTTTGTTCACTCGAGGATGAGTTTTCGCTCAGTCGTGAGGGTATGATGAGTCATCATTAACAAGATCTAGTTAATGTGATCCCATCGATGCATGCTTGTCGACGTAGTTGCATTGATGTATACTCATCAACACATGATTTAATGCATTGATGCATATGTGTCGATGGAGTATTTTGTATTGGTTATATAAATGTGCATACCTACTACATTTAAGGCATTCGTTGTTAAGTTGCATAGTGGAGCTCTTGCAATTTGTTCATTTGAGAGCTAGAATATTTTCTAAGTGCCTGCAATAGGAGTTGAGAAGTGTACGAATCTTTATTTAAGCATTGATGTACCTAAACACTTTGATGTGAACAGCAATAAAGATGAGCTTTCTCAATGAACCTTGCAGCACTTAGACTTAGCCTAATATTTACTTAAATCATTACTATTCATGTAATTTACTTTCATGCATTTAATTAATTAATTAATTAATTACAAATAATAAATGAACATAAGTATGACCATCTCGAGCATATGTTAATGCTTGGTAATCCCAGTAGTGCTTATGCTTGGTAACCTAGTAGTGCTTATGCTTGGTAATCTAGTAGCATTGCAATGTGTTCAGGATGTGTACAACAAATGGAAATAGATGCTTATGTTAAGATTAGTTAAGGCGTTAAATAGTTTCTAGATTAATTAAGCATTTAATTACTTTATTTTCATGCTTAGGAGAAATGAATAAAAATATAAAAGTTATACAAATCATGTGCCTCAGCTACACTTAACCACACCATTGAACTTCACAAGTGACATCCTTGAGATTCACTGCTTAGATAATGTGCACTTAGAGAACTATCATCTATGGAATTCGATCGAATTGCCTAGTGAACACTAGTGATTTGTATGGTTGGGCATAGGGACTGCTCACTACTCATCACTTTTTATAATGTTTAATTAGGTACAATTATTCTTTCTCCCATGCACTTTGTAACATTGATTATGATTTTCTAGTCTTTCCTTTACTCATGATATATTTAGTGTATTTTACATTCCTTCACTCTGTAATATTTGATTATGGATAGGTTATTACTTGAAATAATATTGTGAAGTTGAAATACTTAGGATGAATTATTTTAATGGCCTCTTGATTTCTTCAAATTACCTCAAAATTCATGCCATAAAAATCCATGAAATGAGATCTAAGTGATACTGTCATCTAAGTTTTCTAAGCATGAAATAAGATCTATGTATGGACATGTTTGATGCATGTAGAAGATTAATGAATAAGCTATTGATATTGGCTAATCAATGAGGAGAAGTTGATGTTGAAGAGGTCCAACAACTTGGTGATAATATAGGCATTATTAATTGTAGAAATGACTATTAAGTATATTAATTGATATAATTTATAGGAAGTCAGCTAATACGAAGATGTTTCCTAAGTCAATATTAGATGAGTTCATTACTTACAGAAAAATAGTCATGATCAAACTTTCTTTAGGATGATAGTAGGGAGATAGGACTTTAGGATAGTTGTAGGATTAGTGCTAGCCTTGAGGTTACCTAATTGTTCATTAATCATGTGTGTAGTCAAGAGAAATTTGGTATGCAACAATGAGGCGTTGATGGCCAGTTTAAGTTAGTGTCAACTTTACAGTTATTCTAATGTTTGATGTTGAAAACCTCAAAAGACTATCATTGCTAGTGTAAATCAAGGATTAATGGTAGTATTATATGTTAACGATAATTATTAATGATTTTGATTAATGGTTTGGTTAATTAGTATAGTGATTTTGGTTCTAATAGTATGTTTACAACATTGCCCCATTTTCCCATCTTGTTCCAAGAAGCTTCAAGGTGAATTTCCTCTATTGCAAAGGTGTTCTAACCCTTCTTACATTTGTTTCATGCAGATGTTGCAATATGCTTTGAAGTTGAATGAGGAGCTCGAAAAAGGATTAATATTAGATAATAGAATATTCTTCTATGTATTTCATTTTCTATTTTGATCATTCTATGGGTTTGTATTTTGGCCATGAATATAGATTTTCCATTAAACTCTCATCATATGTTGTAACGAGGCCTAAGTGGACATTAATATGTTATGTGGATTTTCAAGTAATATCTAAGCTATTAAGTTTTCCAAGTTAATTTTACAAATTTATATCGTTTGTAAGTGTTTAAGTTACTTAGGGATTTATTAAGTAATTAATATTTATTCATCGGATGCCTCATGGACAATTAAGTTTGATTATTTTCTAAGTATGATTCTAGAAATGTGACACTAACTATTCTGGTTTTCTCTTCCATCTCTACCATGTTGCTTATGTTGCCTCCTATCTTTAGCATCTCTTCCTAGTCTACACTCATCCTCATTAGAGCTCAACAATGAGGATGATAAAGAGGATGGGAAATTGCTAGAGTCATGCGAACTTACTTTTCTTCCATGACCTCTCTAAATTTTTTTTTCTTTTTGTCTTTTGGAAGACCTAGGCTTGAAGGCCCTTCATGTATTAGATCCTATTCCACCTCTTTCTTGGTTGCTCACTAAAGTAGAT
Organism: Gnetum montanum; assembly: GCA_015680685.1. NCBI lineage: Eukaryota > Viridiplantae > Streptophyta > Gnetopsida > Gnetales > Gnetaceae > Gnetum > Gnetum montanum. The sequence goes on from MNCI01014449.1 coordinate 566,968, forward strand.
CATTTTAAGGATTTCTTGTTTCCTCAATGTTAAAGATAGGAGGATTCTAGTGATGGAACCATCCTGATTGATAATCGGTGTCCTCCTTTTCTGTCTAAGATGTTAATGGGATGGCAGTGCATTTTCCCTTAGCAACTTCATGGAAATCCTCCATGAAATAATCTTTTCTAAGTTAGGCTTCTATGGGCTGTTATAATCTATACATTTCATCAACTACTATATACTCATTTGTAATAACTTCCAGTCCAATCTTCATCAATGTAGCAATGATTATTGATGGAGCTACCTAATCATGTGGCAATACAATATTGCCTTATAGGTATATCATCTCGCTCATTAATCATGGTGGAAGATGAAGATAAATTTTGGGTAGTACGATTCTAGATAATGTTCACTTAATAAGGCATATCATCATCATTTCTATTGTTCTTGCCATTGTCCCTTGTAGTATTATTAGCAGGTGAAGAATCAACTATATGAGAAGTAAACATCTTAGATTAATATGTATGTTCTTGCAAGTATTTTAATATTTTTTAAAATAAATCATTGAATTCTTATATAACGAGTGTTTATGATATTAACTAAGATAGAACACTAACCATTGAATTTTTGGCAATGACGCCAATGATGAGCGGCAAGCATGCCCAATACTCAACCATACAAATTACAAGCATTGCAAGTGACATTGTCATAACATGTGGATGAAATTAGCATGACTCTAGATAGTTGAGAGATAATTGCGAGTTGTTGTCTTCTCACTTGGGCTAGTTATACTTCTATAGTTTATGGTTTAGTCCAAAGTGAGGTACATAATATGATATTGTTAAATCAGTAGGTAATTAGGATAAAGTATAGAATTTAATTAACAATACTAGTTAACAATAGAAATGAATATTAATCTAGCCCACAGGCAATAAGCATTTGTTTCCAATTTACAATACATATCCTAGACTAGGGTTGTCATTGCTATGATTATCAAACAATATGCTACTAAGTGTACCTGGCACTATTGCTACCAGGTTACTAAGTGGTTACTAGTTACACCCAAAACTAAAGATACTCAATTTGTCAATTTACTAGTATGTATAGAAAGTAAATATTAAGCTAAGTGTGTTGAAAAGTAAAATATATTATAAATGAGAATGCTACAATGGTGAGGAACAATCTTGATCTTTATTATTGATCTTGGAAAGTATCTAAGTACAATGTAGTTGAATAAAGATGTCATATTACTACTTCAAACTACAATTTAGGCCCTCACTAATTGATATGAAAATCATAAAAACAAATTGCATGCGTCTAGCCACAACTAATCAAAAGGTGCACTTAATACAATCAATGGACGATATTTGTAGCCAATACCAATTGTGGATACATCACATCTACAACATGGCATAATAATATATAATATCATAGTTACATTGTCATAACAATGAGGTGTTAGCCTCATGGTATAGGTCTTGGCTTGGTCACAACTTTGATTCTACTATGTAACATTGACTTATAAACTTCTATTAATTTTAGGGTATACCTACATTTCACTTATTTCAGATTCTAACATATATATACTCCCCTCATTTCAATTTCAATAATTTCAATTCTGATCAACGTAACCATCTACTTTCATGTTCCATTACCCATCTCCTCATGAAATTTCATAATGTTCTTATATCCCATGAAAGTTTTGTATACATGTCGAACCCACCAATAAAATTTCAACAATAATTCCTTGATACTTTTACGAAATCTATGTCATAATTTTGCTCAACATCATTGCCTTAGCGTCTGGGGTGGCCCGTCCTTTTCTTCGTCTCCATTACAGGCATACCTCCTTATCCTTAACAGCTCTCTCACGTTCCGTATGACGGACGTTTTACGACCAAATTCTTAAGAATCAATCACCCACCACTTATTTCAGCACAAGAATTTGTGGACACGATTTTCAGATATAAATATTAAGAGACAGTTTTGCCGATTTGTTAACGTCGGAGACATTTTAACAATATGTACCAAGTTTCCACGCAAGTCTCATGACTCGGCTTTTGCCTATTTTAAGGGGGAAAAAATTTTGTAAACGTTTTGTGGGGTTAGATCAGAGTCACCGAAACGTACGCATCAGGATTCCTGTTCTACGGATTCGCGAATCTCTCTAATATGGTAATTTCCTGGAATCAGGTTCTGGAGTTTTGGATCAGTTTTGGGAGGATATCTCTGTGCTTTGTATCTGATGCGTAGGTTCATTGTTGGCTGGGAAATTTTTGATGGGTAGCTTGGATTGATTTCAGTTGTTTCAAGCTGCCTCAGGCTTTTCAGCAGCTTTAAAGTCGAGGCAGGACTTTTGTCAGATCCAGCGCTTGGCCAAATTTCTCCAGAGCCTTTTGTTGAAGATGGTAAGATGAAACTCTGCTTCTGGGTAGTTGAATTCATACTTTCAGATTTGTAAAGAATTCTTTTCTGCTTTTGTTTAGGTAATTCCTGTAACTGAGCTTTGATCCAGACGATGCAATTGTCGTTTAGTTTGGCCGTAGAAATTGCAGTAGAAGCCTGAGGCCTGACAAGTATAATGAGAAACAGAATTTTTGTTTGCAAAAAATCAACTACAGGGTATCAGGCTGCTCTGCTTCTGTGCCCTTGTTTGGGAGTTTGGGATTGTAAGGTTCGCAAGATAAAGTATTTTTGTAGGCCTGAATGGTTGTAGTCTAATTCATCATCGCTTAATCTGCAGAGGCCTATCTTGTTCTGGGTCAATATCATTTTATTGTAATTTGGATAAGGTTTTCCTCGGTTATAACATATTATTGGATGAAAGAATCAGTTATTTTTTGTTGTTCAGCACCCAGATCCTTCCACACTCCACGTGCTCAAGCTTTTTAGCTTCGGGACGTGCTACTGCAGTTCTCTGTTGTACACTTCCGTCAGGTTTCTTTTGTTTTCAACACAGAGGCTCTTTGAAAGGAGACTGAATCTGGGTTCTGAAAACCAGAGCAGCCAGAATAATAAACAAAATTATGGACTCTGTTGTGGGTTCTGGGTCATCTATTAACAGGATGAGAAAGAAGAAAAAGAATCAGATAAGAGATGAATTAGACAGGATTCGTCATGCAGAGAAGAAGAAAAGAAGACTGGAAAAGGCCTTAGCTGCATCGGCTGCAATTAGGTCCGAGTTAGAGAAGAAAAAGCAAAGAAAACTAGAGGAGCAGCAGCGCTTGGATGAAGAAGCTGCTGCCATTGCAGAGGATGTAGCTCTGAGAGTCCTGATGGATAAAGATTCAATTGACCCAACTGAATCTTGTCTCAGCATTGATCAAGTTGATTTGCATAATCAATATCCGTTGCAATTTATGTGGAAAAATGCAGCGTTGATGCCTAATGACTTGTACCAGCATGAAGAGATGAATAGGCTGTATTATAATGACCTGTACTACAGGGATATGAGCTATTCCAGTTTTTCAAAGAATAATTGCAGTTATTTATTTGGGGAAGCTGCAAGATCACAATACTGCATGGCACCTTATGTTTTTAGTGACTGGAATCTAAGCAGAGATTACATTGAAAGAAGAGATATGCTTTTTGGAAATTTATGGGACCAGTGGCAAGGCTCATGTGGTCACAGTCATATTATGCCTTCACAGTGCGAGCAGGTAAAGGTTTCAGGCTTTTCGGTAGAGTTGGCTGCTGTACAAGCTATTGCAGCCCTTCAAATTGCAGAAAATCCCGTGTCCAATTCCAAATCCTCGCAGATGATAGCAACTGCAGCTCTCGGTGCTGTTCCAGAAGAAAGAGATTTGATCCACAGATTCAACTCCTTTGTGAAGATTGGTTGTGGAAAAAACCCTTAGTATTTGAGTTGCTTTCTCCGGTTTTTCATGGTGAATCGTGATTTGAGTGTTTTGCATCATGATCTTGGTGGAGAAGGTTTGGGAAATTGTTTTACAAGAGCAACCTTTTCCTTGCTTGGACAATTTTCCTTTTTTAAGTTGTAAATTTGGCTTTTCATGTCTTTGCATGTACCAAATCAAATCTATGGTTGTGAGGTGATGTATAACTAGAATGTGCTGGATATATATTCTGTCAATGGGTAAAAGATTAAAAAGTAAAGTGTCTTGTTATACTAGTCATCTTTCTATAATTGCATGCAGCAAGAATTCTGGCTTTAAGGATGGCAAAAAAAAGGAAGTGTTTTCAGAAGTTGAATTAAAATGCATCAAATAAATTAGTCCATACATACCAAAGCTGCTTGAAACAGCTGTTGGATAAAATCTGATACAAGGCACTGAAAGCTCATTTTTTTTTTTAATTTTTTATATATATAGCAAAAGTTCCAGGAGATCCTGTCATCCTTTTGTAATTTAGAAATGGTATTTCTACATTCTCTAATTTATTATATCTTTCATGTTATACAGTTGCATTAGCCGGCCCAATTTTTTTGGACAAAGCTGGGATGATGATGATATTATACAGTTGCGTAGCTTTACATGGCTCCTGTATTGTTATGAAATTTTCAATTAGTGTTTACCAGTTATGATTATGCTACATATTGCTTTAGCTTTAGCCTATCGTCTGGTGGTTTAACTGGTTGCTCTGCAAGATACATCAGAGCGATATGAAGCACATTTTCTGTTGAAAGAACTGTTAAATTATTTTTCTACTCGAAAAATTGGACTCTATTTTGTGTGAGAAAATTTATCACTCTTTGTTATTCCAGTAGAGAACGTAATTTACTCAACTGAATTGAAGACTAACATGGTTGCGACAAGGACCGTGGGCATGTTGAGTGTAGGTATCGGTTGAATTTTAAAATTAAAATTTGTGGGGTGAAACTTTTTGCAGTTATCTAATTATGTACTTCTGATTGCTATAATGAATTTCTGTTATTTACGTTTACCCAGAAAAAATTTATTTGGAACAATATGCTAGTGGGGAACCTTAGAAATGTTGAACCATTAACATGGTTTTTGTCTCAAGTTTTGAAGAATTGCACTGGTATCTCATGCCAGAATTCTGAACTATACTGTGTCCGGAAATGCACGTGTATGTTTTATCACAATGTTACAGTTAAAGCAGTGGATGCTGACAGGGAGTTGAAGTGACACGCGTAGCATGATTGACGACATGAACTACCATAAACATTGGGCTTACCTCTTTCGCTGCATTTTTGATTGCCACTGAATGAGAAATTGGTTTTTAATTTTTTACATTGTGGACAGGTAAGGACGGTGATTTGGATATTTCAGGAATGGTTAGGGTAAGCATTTAAATAAAGGATTTACCTTTTTACAGAGCATTTATATTTTAATGGTGTATTATTTTGTAAATCCTCTCTGAAAAGGTAAATCCTTGACACAAGATAATCCTCTGCCAGGGAGGCATGGTTAATGTGGTATTTCCCTTACAAGTCATAGGTTCTAAGTTCAATCCCAATGAAGTCATAGGTTCTAAGTTCAATCCCAATGAGCACGTTCTTCGTAGTATTTATGTATAATACTTGTAGCATAATGTTTCTAATATAAGATATCATATTGGCTATATGTTTTGCATATATGTAATAGTGAAATTATTATATGCAATCAATGATAGGTGGCTTAAGTAGTTAGCCCATTGTGTGGTTAGGTAAGAAGTTGCCAATTCTAGTCATAGTTGAGGCATCATTATATCCTCTATAATTCTTTTAAGGGGTTGTTGGAACCTAAAATAATTAAAACATAGGTACACCCCATGATTTATAGAAGTTTATAACTCTATTGAACTTGTTAACAGGGGTTAACAAGCTAAAACCTCTACCACTAGGTTAACACCTCATTGTTAGATAATTCATTTAAGATATATACTTCATTGTTGCTTTCTCTCTTTCTCTTTTTTTGGAACATAATGTTTTTATCTATCAACAGTCACTCATTGGAATTGAACCTATAACTTGGAGGATGTAAGTCATATGTCGTGATATGTTATAAGAACATACATAGCATACGTAGTGGTCAGATTAAGGTTATATCTTTAGAACTCATTTGCTTCTAGCCCAGTATACCATGGGTAGTTTCCCATTTACCCAAAAATAATCTTAATAATAAGCAAAAAAAATTTAGGGTACATCATATCTTTAACACTAAGTAGCAAACTAGAAACTAGATATCTTTATTACACGCATGGTATACCTTCCCATTTACCCAAAAATAATCTTAATAATAAGCAAAAAAAATTTAGGGTACATCATATCTTTAACACTAAGTAGCAAACTAGAAACTAGATATCTTTATTACGTGTGGGAAATCACAGAGGATTTGTTGGATGGCTACAAAGGCTCAACATATTTTTGAAGAAAGTTGAAAACATCATTGATGTAATGCCCTATGCATATAGGGTCAATTTGAAAGAAAACAATATGGAAAGTAAACAACTTTTCAATTTTATGGATGTCTACTTAGGTGTACAAACCTAAAATTGAAATAATGCTTTGAACAATCGATAAAGGAAAATTAATTGTTAGTAGAATAAATAATTTTAATCCTAATAACATTTGCATCAATTTCAACATTTGTGCTTGAACTTAAAATAACAAAAGAATTTAAGGTAGCAATAGAAAGCTTTGGAAAAATACCAATTTTTGTAGGAAAGAAAGATTTAATGCAACAAAAATTGTCCATCGCAATTGACCTTATGTCAAGATTCTTTATCATTAGAATTATGCCATTTCTTAATATAAGGTTTAGTCTTTGAGTTAATAATATTTTTGTCATATGAGAAAAAAACCTAAAGACTGTTTATTCAATCTAAGTAATACTTCCTCTAGAAAAGATATTCATGGAATCTTTTGTCTTCTTTGATTTGTTCATTACCATTTGATCCTTCTTATCAGTGATAACAACTTGATTTTTTGTATCTTCAACTTCAACTTATTTTTTCCTATACTCAACTTCAACATGTTTTTTTATTTTTTTTAATATCTTTTTTCTTAAGCAAAAAAGGACAAGCATTAAAAGTCTCTCATGATGACAAAAGTTGCAAGAATTAGGAAAATTTTAATATGTGATTGGCTAAGTATAAGTCTTCTTATCTATTTATACTACTAATTCATTTTTACAATTAAATTAACATGTCGACAAAAAAAATCTATAAGAACCAAATGGTATGGAAATAGATTCCACATGCTTAATAGGACCAAGAAGACTTAAGCATATGGAATCCTCATCTCATTGTGCAGTGAGGTTTGGTTGAGTGGTTATTAATTTAGAATTGCTTGTAAAAATAATGATTAACTATTGTGAAGACTTCTATAAAATTATTATCTCTACTTAGTCATGGAATGCAAACTTGGTTTAGCTATTAGAACCTTGCCTGTGTTGGTTCAAGCTTTTAAAAAAAGTTTGCAATAAAAAGAAAAAAAAGTTTTAATTTGACTCTATTTCTTGGGGCTAATGCCTCATTGTTAAACTACTAACTATTTGTTTACAAATCCTTATTACACAACAAGATAACCGACTTAAGCATGGGGATGTACCGAAGGTGCCTCCATTGTTCCTTAACCACTATGCATGTCCATGGATGGTAGTGAGCTTTGCTTAAGGGGTTATTAATTTAGAATTGCTTGTAAAAGTAATGATTAACTATTGTGAAGACTTCAATGAAATTATTATCTCTACTCAATCATGGAATGCAAATTTGGTTCAGCTATTAGAACATTACCTGTGTTGGTTCAAGCTTTAAAAAAAGGTCTACAACAAATAGAAAAAAAAAGTTTTAATTTGATTATATTGCTTGGGCCTAATGCCTCATTGTTAAAATACCCACCTTTTGTTTACAAATCCTTATTACACAATGAGGTAATTGACTTAGGCATGGGGATGTACCGAAAGTGTCTTCCATGCATGTCCATGTATGGTAGTATGCATCATTATTTATCATGAAGGCTTAACTTGCTGAAAAATTCTAGGTATATCTTCATACCAATAGTTTAAAAGTGAAAAAGAAACTTAAACATTGAACCTCTTACTTGAGGTTTGAAATTCATACCGCTATGCTATTTGGTTAGATGAGAATGAAATTAGTTTTTATTTTATTTAAACAAATGTTCCTGGTCCTACCCTTGCAAGGGTGGGACCTAGGGACACATAAGTATAGTTGATGAATCCACATACGTAATAGGTAAGGCCCAACAAAGACAATTATTTTGGGGTGTACCTATATTACAATTATTTTGGGTTTTCAACTTTCATTGTAGATTTTATATTGCGGTTTGGGGTGTGGAACCCAAAACAATTTTAGTACATGATACATTAGAAAAATTGTAAAGAAATATAACAATACGATAAGTGTAACTCGAATTGGCAACCTCTTTTCCGCAAATCCTTATTATACAATAAACTAACTACTTAAAAACACTAGGTAATTTTCTTAATGACACTTTCAAAATTCATAGCATGTACATTTCAATTGTCCAATCAATCCAAAAGATTTAAGAAAATGTACATTTCAATTGTCCAATCAATCCAAAAGATTTAAGAAAATTTCAATTTCAATATTGACTTTTTAGATACCACTAACTTGGAACATAATGTGCAATATTTCTCCACAAGCCCAAAACCTTCTTTCCAATTATGTAAGACCAATGCTACCGTCCATGTTTGAAGGAGCTAGGAATTTGCGTGGGCCTCTTTTTACCGTGTTCAAGTAAATAAATAAATAATAAAGTAAATCAATAAATAAAAATAAAAAATCGTGTTTAAGAAAAGCCGAGGCTAAACGGTCGAAAGTTGAGCCGTCCAGGAACTTCGCGAAGATTCTGGATATTTCGTGTTTGAGATTAGGGTTAGGGTTACTATCGCTTTCCTGGCCTTAAAACTCGATCGTTCTTGGCAAAGTAGGTTATTTACGTGGGCGATGCGAGCAGTTTATCGGACCATACTGAGAATTCTTGTTTTCGTATGCAGATGCTATAGTATCGATGGTTTATTGCGCCAATGATGTTATCAATTGTACGTATTATCAGAATCAACCGACATGTTGATCTCCATTTTGTCACTACCTCTGAGGCGCCAAGCAATTTCTTTTTAAAGCTTTCATGTACTATACAACTTTTGAATGCTTTATTTTGCTGCAAATTTGCTAACTCCGTTTCTGTTCGTTCACTCGTGGAAAAGTAAATGTGGCTTTTAATTATCTGTTAATTGTATCATTGTTGCCCTGTTTTTGATGTTTTATCGTCGCTGCCTATGATGGTATTAAATATACTTCGAGATATTTTATGAGAAGAAAGAAGTCTGAGGCATGCGCACAAGCGTTCTTGTTTCCAGTTTGATTTATTCAAATTATTCTCACGAAGTTTTGTGGTAGAGCAATGTGTCTACTGAAAATATTATAGTTTTTTGGGGGTCTTAGGCACTTAAACTATTTCTTGGTTTACAAATATTTAGACTTCTTGGTTTACAAATATTTAGACACAAATTAAATCTCTTTGCATATTTCATACTGTTTTTAGTTTACATTGTGGACTGATGATCTCTGCCTCTATGGAAGGCCATTTTGAACAACCTGAATGAAAAGCGAAAACTTCGATTTCGGTTTAATATTTGAAATTTACTTTATATCCGGTGCAAATGATAAGTGGCTTATACTTGTTCTTTTTCTTTTATAATCTTAAAGGCTATTGATGGCGGATTGGTATGTTTGGACAAGTTTAAGATTATAGTTATGGTAGGGGAGAATTTCCAGTTTTTACGTTAAAATCAATTGCGCTTGGTTATGGTAAGGGAGAAGATTCTTCAGCTTCGGCCATAGAATACATTGCCCTTGGTGTGTTTTAATCGGTTACACCATTATGGATGAAGGGGATATTTGGAATGCTATGGATGAATAACTGCTCTGACATTCAAAGGAATTTTATGTTGTAAATGTGATTCTCGGACAACAAATTCTAATGGTTGCAAACTCATTTCAGGATAGAAGTATACCTTATTATTATTATTATTATTATTTTGCAGTATCCGGTAGTTATCTCATGCAAGCCATCTGAACATAATAATTCTCATCAGCAAAAAATAATAAATCCAAAGCTGCATTTATCGGGCACCAGAAATGTAGTTGTAGATGGAAATGGTAAAAAAGTCTGATGTAGTTGTAGATGGAAATGGTAGCAAAATCTTTCTTAATAAAATTATTAAGTAATCAATTGAATTAGTGGATGTAATATGCTATTTTTGAGGAATCTGCTCTAGCATGGGACACTGGGACACTACAGAAATATGAGCTCTCCATTTTCGAAAAATGTACTATAGCATGGGACACTAGAAATATGAGAGGTTATTTTTGTTAAATATCTTTTTTAATAAGTGAAAATGTATGCTTTTTTGAATTTAGGAAACAAGTGTTAAATATCTTTTTTAATAAGTGAAAATGTATGCTTTTTTGAATTTAGGAAACAAGTGAAAAAAAAGGAAAAATAAGCTGCAACAATCATGGATCAATCGCCATGTGACTTCAACAATCTGCCCCTTGGAGGTTGATTTAAGAAAAAAAAAAAACTCTTGCAACTTGCTTTTTCCATGTACACCATCAACTTTGCATTCTAGTGTAACACCTTTGTCATTAACCATGGAGTTCACCTCTTTGTCATTAACCATGGAGTTCTACGAAGGTCATGCAAAGTCTTAGCTTAGCAATGATGACCACATTGGTTAACATGTCTATAAGGTTTTTTGAGTTAGGAATCTTCCTTAGCAGTAATGTTTCATCATCTATCAACCCATCGATATGATCATACCTTAGGATGTGTTTAGATTTAAAATGAAAAATTGGATCTTTAGTTGGATGTATGTTACTTTTGAATTTCATTGAAAAGCTTGTTGTTGTCTTGTATCCTACCCAACTCTTTTTTGAAATTGAGATATCCAACTCAGCAATATTATCCACATTGAAAATATAATCCACATTGAAAATATAATTAGTAGTGCTTTTCTTGTTGTCCAAATCATCTCCCAAATTTGCATTAGAAAAACCTCTTTTTAAGTAATGCTACTCTTTTTAAAAACAAAGTGTTCCTTTAGGAGCTAATTTACAACTTCCCAATTCTCCCTTCTTGGATTAGACATAAATTTACTAACAACTCCTACTACATGTGCTATGTTGGGTTTGGTACAGATCATAGCATACATCAAACTTTGAATTGTTGAAGCATATGGTGTTTTGGACATTTGTTGACATTTTTCTTCTGTAATCGTCGATCCTTCAATTTTTGTAATGGTTAATTCTTTAACTTTGGTAACGGTTGACCTTTTAACTTCTATAATGGTTGATTCTTCAACTTCTATAATGGTTGATCTTTTAACTTTTGTAATAGTTGACCCTTCAACTTTTGTAACGGTCAACCTTTTAACTTCTACCAACTTACTTAGTGTCCATGTTGTATTCTTCTGGAGTGGCTTCATCTCATCTCTCATAGCCAACTCCCACTTAATACGATCTGTGATGTGCATTGCTTCATCAAAACATTTTGATTCTCCAACATTAGTCAAAAGTAAATAATGTAATGAAAGAGAGTATCTATCTTTGAGCTTTGGTGTTCTAGTAGATCTTCTCAACTAAGGCTCCAATGTAATTGTTTTTGACTCAACTTCAACTTCATCTTCAACTATCCTATTTCTAGGATTTTCTTGAATCCTTCCAATGACATCCCTCTTAGTTCTCTTCCAATTCAACCTTTTAACTTTCTTTTTCGTGCTTCCTTGCATTGTTAGATTCTAATCTAAGCTTGTTCTTGTACACCACATGTTCATTAAAAGTGACATCTCTATGCCTTATAGTTTTTCTATTTTGATCATCCCAAAAATGATAACCAAAATCATTAGAACCATAACAAATAAAATAACATTTCTTGGCTTTAAGCTCAACTTTATTTGGGACATCAGAACCTAAGTGCACATATGATACACAACCAAAAATTTTTAAATGTGAGAAGCTTACTACCTTTCTTAACAATTCCTTCTCAGATATCTTAAATTTCAGTGGTACTAAAGGTCCTCAATTTATGAGATAGGCTGTTGTGTTGATTGCATTTGCCTAAAACATCTTTGGTAGTCCAGAAGATATTCTCATGCTTTTAGCTCTCTCATTCCAGGTCTTGTTCATTCTTTCAGCAACACCATTCTACTCTAGTGTTCCAGGAACTATCTTAATCATTCTGATCTCATCCTCAAAATAGAAAGCCTTAAACTCTAGAGTATCATACTCCCCTCCATTATCGAACCTCAAACATTTGACTTTCAAACTAGTTTGGTTCTCCACTTCTGCCTTCCATCTTTTAAATGTAGAAAACACATCAGATTTATTTTTAAGAAAATAAACCCATATCTTTTTAGTGGAATCATGAATGAATGTGACATAATAGCACCAACCACCAAGGGAACTCACTGGGGCTAGTCCTCATACATCTGTATATACTAGTTCCAACTTCTTGGTCTTTGATATTCTTCCAACTTTTGAGAATCTGGCTATTTTTTACTTCCCATAAGCACATCCTTCACATACACCAACATCAATAGATTTTAAGTTCGGTACTCTTCCTTCTGAGGCCAAGAACTTCATTCCTTTATCACTCATGTGACCCAACCTCTAATGCCACAACGTTGACATTGATTCTGAATTGACACTGATTTATTTCTAAAGTGTTGTACAATGTTCCTACCTTATTTCCACGAGCAACAATTAGATTTCTTTTAATTATTTTCTAGGATCCGCCTCCAAATACTATATTATATCCTTCAACATCTATCTGACCCATAGAAATAAGGTTTTTCTTTAAACCTAGAACATGTCTAACATTTTGTAACTTCAATTACTTCTCATGGGTAGTCTTTATATAAGCATCACCCTTCCTCATAATGTTCAATGTCTCATCATCTGCAAGATAAACCTTTCCAAAATTTCCATCAACATAGTTATTAAATAGTTCTTTAGAAGGAGTAGAGTGAAACGGCACATCAGAATCAAGAATCTAAGATTCAATACCATTGTCCACACAACAAACTAGGGCATCAACAATTTCTTCAGTAGTTGCATTCGCTGAATCATCATGCTGATTTTCTTTTCTTTCTTTGGTGTTGTGCATTGTTTTTTGAGATGACCTTTCTAATCGCAATTCCAACAGGTGACATTCTTGTGACCCTTGGATTGACTTCTTCCCTTGGACTTGGGTTTTCCATGGCCCTAATTCTATCCCCATTGAAGACTTCTACCTTTGCCTTCATTACTCAAGGCAGAACCCAAAGATTTGCCTAAGTCCCTTCTACGTATATCTTCATTGAGAATTAGATCTTGAACTCCAGACAACTTCAGTTTTTGATCTCTTGATGAACTGCTAATTGTAGTCATCGTTGCATACCAGTTATCAAGCAATGATGATAATAAGATCAATACTTTGATCTCATCATCAAAGTTGATTTTCATAGAACTTAACTAACTTATGATTACATTGAACTCATTCATGTGATCTGTAATCGACGCACCTTTAGACATCCTCAGATTGAATAATTGGCACATCAAATATACCTTGTTTGAGGCAAATGGCTTCTCGTACATATCTTATGAGACTTTCATCAAACCCTGAGTAGTCTTTTCATTAACGATATTGAATGCAACGTTCCGTGATAATGTCAAACGAATCACACCAAGAGCCTAGCGATCTAACAATTCCCAATCCTGTTTGCTCATATGATCTAGCTTCTTCCCCAACAATGGTTTGTGCAACTACTTCTGGTACAAACAATTTTCAATCTGCATCTTCTAAAACCCGAAGCTCATCCCATTAAACTTGTCAATCTTGACTTTCCTGTTCTCGGATGCCATTGCTCCCACTGATCCTTTGCAAACCTAGCTTAGATACTAGTTTGTTAGGAAACAAATCAAGCAAAAAAACAACTGGAAAAACAAGCACACAAAATTTTCATGGTTCAACAAGATTGTGTACTCTTCACGGCAGCACTAGAGTTTCATTATATATCTTGCAAATTATAGTTACAAAAGAGTTACATAAATTTGCATCAAGAAACTATCCGTAATCAAAACTAGCCCATGACACAAGAATCCGAATCAATTGCCACATGACTCCAACATTGCAAAACTGTATTGCAAATATACTTTAAATTATAGTGGAGAATCTATTTTTGGGTATTCCAATTTTAAGTTGAAAAGAAATTTTCTTAGCTAGCTATCTTTAACAATTGTGGAAATAGTGAAAATAGAGGTAAACATAGAAAGGTATTTTATAAAATTCGTTCACAATAGGGGACATAATCGACGTTGACTAGTGTTGATGTATTTTAACATCTTCTTCATTGTAGTTAGCAAGTCTATATTAGTCTTCTCACCAATCTTGGTAATTCAAAATAATAAAAGGTATTTCGATGCATTTCTAAAATGGAAAAGAGTCTAAACACACATTTTTTTCAAAGTGAGAAAAATAATATTTTGAACAGTCTTAAAATTTTTTTTCATGTCTTCCATGCTTAAAAGTTTAAACAATAATTTTTTAACATAAAATTTTAACCAAAATAAACTTAATAACCAATTATTATAAATTTTAACCAATTAACCATTTGAATTCTGAAATTTTAACCTAGAAACTTTTAGTAAGATTAAGTTATAAAATATCTTGAATACATTTAAATTAAGAAGACTATTGACAACCCAAGGTAAAAAAACATTGAAGTTAATTGCCATTTTCAAATAGTCAACTACACCAAAATTACTTTTGTACATTACATTTCTTGGTTAATAATTTAAATCCATATGATTTCCATGCATGATTGAAACTAAATCAAGTTCACATTATGCGGTGATAAAATTATAATAAAATTAATTTATTGTAAAAGTGAAACTAAAATTTATTATTATAATTAAAATATTATTTATGTAAAAGTTATTTGTGCAAAATCAAACTTTCCTAAGTATTGTTCAAAGATCAAGAATCTTTCTTTCCTACATCTTTCCAAACAGAGAAAACTTCGTTTCAATCAACAACTAACATTGGAGGACCATTCAAAGATATACACATTAAACCATGAAGTGTGTCAATACTAAGAAGAGTTCTTTTAATATCCTTGATCAAAATTTGCTTTGAAAATCCTCTCTCACAATCTACTGTACTAGCAAGAATCACTAATATACATTGCCACAACTTCTTCATATTTGGAAAACATAATTCCCAATGTTCCTGGTTTTGAAAAATTCTCCAAGCATCCTTCATAGAATAGCCATCACAAGAGGAATTCATTACATCAACAAATCTAACAAGCTCTTTCTTACAAGATTCTATATCAATGAATTCTCGATCATGATCTGTTTCAAAATTATCAATCTGAAAATGATTCAATAGTTGTTCTAACGAATGTCTTGATTTCTGAAATAAATCACTATTATTTGAGGGATAATAACAAGGGCTAAATAACTTTGTTTCATTCAAAAATGAAAGATATGGTAAACAATCATTCAAATAGCCATTTTTTCAACATATAGAAATTTTGGAATTTTTATTGATTCATCTACTGCTGCTAATGATTCTCTATGTGCAATGCAGTAAATAGAAATGAATTTTGCACAATCCTTTTTTAAATGTGATAAAAACCATTTTTTCCACCAATCATAGTCGATGCTCCATCAATAAAAATTGCTATAAGTTTTTTCAAAGAAAGCTAATGTTGTATTAGAACTTTTAGTACAACATTATATATTGTTTCTCCTTTCCTATCTAGTGATTTTACTAAGCATTCTTGGGACAAGTGGCAAATTGGCTTTGACTTATAGTTAAATATTAATCACAACTAGTTTCGATAATTTTGTATTTAAGTACATCGATTAGTTTTATTAAGAAAAATAACTTTCAAATGATGCATAATAAAATCAAAAAGCATCATTCCCATGCAATGTTTAAATTCTTTAGCTTTTTTTATGCTTTTTTTAATGTTCACTACATTTTTCTCACATTATATACTTGAAAACGCATTTTTATACATCAAATTCCATCCCTGCTTCCCACCATTCCATCTTCTACCCCAACCATTTTCCTATTTTATTTCTTGTTTCCCAATTTCTCTTCTTTCCCATTTTATTTCTTGTTTTCCTATTTTTCTCCTTTTCTCTTCATTTTTCTTGATGTTAGAGTTTTTGCATACACCATTTACACTGATCTAAAAATCAGGGCAACGTGTGAACCACCACAATGCCACTTGGAGGAAAGTATTATTATAGAGAAATTTAATAATGCCTTAAAAGTATGACTTGAATCACTCTTATTAAAACAAAGGAAGGGGGTAATAATTAAAATATACATACACTACAAGAGATATAATCCAAATTTTAAATGAAAATAGACTAAATGTATTTAATTAAAGTAACATCTATGAAGATTTGCCATGTTGATTATATGTCTTGGTGTGTACTTCTAGTTAAATTATTATAAATTTCAAAATCCACCTCTCATTGAGTTCTACTTTTGAAACTTTTAGTTTTCCATTTATTTCTTATTATTTAAAATATTAATTTCTATTTTATTAGAAATTATACCATTTTTCTATAATAAATAATTTTTAAAATTCTCTCATAAATTAAACTTTTTTTAATTTGTAAAGGGAGTTGGAACCCAAAAT
Organism: Gnetum montanum; assembly: GCA_015680685.1. Lineage (NCBI taxonomy): Eukaryota > Viridiplantae > Streptophyta > Gnetopsida > Gnetales > Gnetaceae > Gnetum > Gnetum montanum. The sequence goes on from MNCI01014449.1 coordinate 583,599, forward strand.
TAGTGAAACATATGTACACCTCAAGATTCATAGAAGTTTATAACTCAGTGCTACATAGTATAATTGAACCACTTGTACAAATAGGCCAACACCTCATTGGTTTTTTTTTTTTTTTTTGTGTTAATGAATTTAGCTAGAGTGTATTACATGTTGTGCAAAGTAATAAGATACATTTGAGAGCACTGAATAAATAGATAACTATAGAATATGACATTAATAGACGAAAATTAGCAACTTTGTTGAAAACTCTTTATTAACTAATTATGTGAAGCATTACAATGTTATAAGATAATTATGTGGATTAAGGAGACATAAAAAACTTAACAATATGTTTAATAAACATAAGAAAAGCTTCTCTTTTTCTTTTTATGCAATTTTTTTTCTTGACATGTACTTTATCACGTAAGAGTCATGTAACTTTCTTTCTCATCTATTCTATGGAATATGAACTTTAACATCTTGTCATGTGCTTTCAATAGTATTGGTGTGAACACTTGTATTTGGACCTTTGAATTGCAATGAATGATTTACCATTCTATGATCAAATTGAATTTGATGAAGCTATTTTGAGTCATAGGCTATCCACATGTCACTATATATAATGCTACTAGGTTTAATCCACTCATAGATGCAATCTACTAATGTTTCTTTGCATCTATTTTCAACTACTACTAAAAACATATTATTAAAATCCCATTCAATTTCACCAAATACCCAACGATGTCCTACACATCTACTTTTGTTATATTTTCGTTTGCCAAATTTTGATTCATGAATCTTTACAATCTTTCTTGGGCCCCCAATTTGCTATAGATTTTTCATCAAAACATCAATACATGCATATTCATTTGAACATTTTTAGCTCTAATCATACATTATCATGAAAATTTTCTTAATCTCCAACTTTGAGTTTTGAATCCAGGTTTCATGACGAATACTTTCTTTAGCATCACATTAAGGACATCTAAATCTACATCATTCTTTCTTTAAGGTATCTCTTGTCATTTTTAGTGATATGTTGCAACCTTAACACGTTTTTTCCAAAGGTAAAAGACTAATTCTTGACAAAACTCAATACAATGTTCTAATTTTTCAATCCTTTCAACCAATTGTTGTCTTGTCATGGGGGAAAGTGTATATATAAAATTAATAATCATGAATAACTATACTTCTATAGTTACCTAAAATACTTATTAAATTTTAAAAAAACTAAATAATTTATATTTATTCACAAAATAATGGTGCATGGCACTTGGTAATAAATAACCGTGATAAATGAAGCTAGTTATCTAACATAATGTGTACTGCTGTGAATAAATTTATAAAGCACTACAAAATAAATAAAATAAAATAAATACCAATTTCCATTCCTTACAAGATCTTTTACCACTCCAAACTTTCTCTCTGAATTAATTGATGTGAAAAACAATAACATACAAGATTATTTATAAGTAGATAAGTGTATCTCTTGCCTATGTTATAAAATATATTTCCCTTCATACTTTCCCACCAACTTTTTCAAAGAAATTTTACTATATTGCATTATTAATTGTATTAGAAAGTTAATTATACTTTCTTGCAAGTGGCACCATTGTTCACAGGTTGCACTAATTTTTAAATTACCATAAATTGTGAATGCAAAATGGAAGATAATATGGGACTTGGAACAACAAAACTTTTACAATGGTTGGAAAGGAGAAAAATTGGGAAATAAGAAATCAAATAGGAAAGTGGTTGGGATCGAAGATGGAATGGTGGGAAGAAGATGGAATGAACATGCTGACAATCAAGAAGAAGAGGTTAAAATGAATCAGCACCAGTCAATGACAATTATGTACCCTATTGTGATTAGACCATGTTATTGCTCATGCACAATATTTGAAGTAGGAGGCCTCTTTGATTTTGCAAAGGTTTAAATTTGCAAGGTTAAATTTAGTATGATTCACCATCCTTCTTGTCCCAACAAAATGGAAAATGGGGTTGGTTAAGGGAGTTTATTGTCAACTAAATAGAGTTTGTCATTCACCTCAATAAATCTACATGAATTTATCATTCACCTCTATATGTTTCATGTATCTTTAATTATCCATCTAAGATGTTATTCATGGAATCAACATTTATCTACTTATTTGTATTGCTACATTTATCACTATGTAAGATTGCATATTACAGCTTGATTGTTTATTGAATGAACTAGTATATTTATTATTTTTATTGAATGGACATTAGTACTAGGCTTACATCTTGTTTTTATTGAATGAACTAGTATGCTTAATAAATATGTGATCAAGTTTTAAAGCCATGTAGTTTGTTAAAGTTCTTAATTTATGCTTTCAATGTAGAATTTTTTTTAACGTGGTGTATTTTTTATACATTTTAACATATGCAAACTTCTTACAAATAATGCCTTAATATAGAAAGTCAAATGCTTTAACTCCACCAATGCTAGTCCTAAGCTAGGATATGAAAGGAGGAAGGTTAGCATCCAGTTGGTAATTGGCTATAAAACCTTGCCAAATCACATGGATGAGTTTCTTTTTCAAATTTTGTAGATGTTGAAACTATAAATAAACAAAGAGGCAAATGGCGAAAAAGAGCTCATGTAACTTAAACCCATTTTATTGGGACAAAGCTTTAATAATGTAAATAAAATGTTAACATTAAGTTTGCTTTTAATACTTTAATACATATTGGATTATCATATATAGAATGTAACTGGATAAGGAATTAAAGAGATTAGAAAGAAGGAATTAAATCATATGGCTTACCATTTTGATGAGGCAAGCTTTTAACAAGCTGTATAAATATTGTGGTATTATTTTATGTTTATAATTAAAAATATTTAGCTTTTAGATTTTAATTCTTTTTATGGTACAATTATCTATATTGTTAAGTTTTTAAAAAATTTCTGGCTAAATTTTAACTTAGAATTAAGTTTTTGGAATTTTTTCTCATTATGGTTTATATACATTGCAATGTAAATTTTTTATGAAAACTCAATATTCATTTTATTTATGACTTTAAGATTTCTCGTTGTTGTAAAGTTTTCACTTCTATTAGATTCATACATCGTGGCATTATTTTATGGTAGAAGTTTTTACTTTAGTTTTACCATAGCTTTATTTTCTTTTCTAGATTTTTGTTCTAACACCCCTTTTTTCCAAGATTACACATGTTCAACTTAAAAATAATATCTATAACTTTAATCTCAGAAAAGGTTCTAATTATGTTAAATCGAAAACTTACTTAAACTTATGGTTAGTTTTACACTTGATGTTTATTTTCATATTTTAAAAGTTTATACAAGAAACTTCAAAATAGAAAAAATATTAATCTTGAATCTTCATGCATTGAGCTTAGTAAAGGTAATAGTACAGATGTAGACATGTTAGAAACACACCACTAGTTTAACCTTAAAACTCATCCTTTTCCTTAAAAAGTAATAAATTACCAATAAAGCTCTAACTTCAATAATATATAACTATCTATACTCTTTAATATATGGATTCATTTATATAATTCTTTAAACATTAATATACGAATAGAATATCATGAAACATAATAAGGGATTTTACCATTTGTTTTAAATTTTAATATGCTACTTAACAAAAAATATGCATGTAAAAATTTAGAGTATTTCAGATTTCATAATAATATGAATTCTCTTACTCACTTACATCTAGTGCTTAATTTGTTTGTTCACTTACATGTCATAAATACACATAGATTCTAAGAATTAGATGCATGCAATGTAAACTTTTCAAATTTTTGTTGAAGTACCTTAGCACTTGTGATTAATAAACTTGTAGCATGTGTCTTGGCATATCCTTAAGGTATCAAACTTAAAGATTTGGTGAACCAAAAGCCAAATGTTGGAAACAAACACACTATACCTCACAAACACAATTTAAAAGTAACCTACATCTTTACAGATGTCTCCATAACATGGAGGTCATTCATGGGAAGCTAACATTTCACATTTTCTAGTTGATACTTTTGAGCAAGTGTTGCATTCCATATCCCCATGTTGGACCATTCTTTTCAAAACTAATAAAGCAACTAGCAAGTGGGTATGGACCTAAACCAATTTTTTTAGAACCAATAAAACACCCAGCAAGTATGGACCTATAAACAACATAAATGTTTTTGGTACAAAAATCCTTTCACCTTTTCACATCCGCTTCTCCTTTTATCAAATCGACACCTTCCCTTCATAGAAACCCCTATTGCAAACTTTAGACCCCAATTGGCCAAGGTTTCAATGAAGGCAAGGTTGAACCATCTCTATCCATGCCCAAAGACATAATAGACACGTAGAGGGGTTGCCCAAATCATGGCCACCAATGCAAACAGTAGCAGCCGTTGAATGGAGCAAGAGCCATGCCTGGCACCAACTTGCAAAAAGTTAGGTAGCCCTTTTAAGCCTTTTCTTGCCATGCCATGCCCTGCCCATTCACTTGCAAACCTCCAAACTAGTCCCATAATATCACAGCTAATGCTCAGGACCCCCCTCATGGCACGTCACAACAAAATAAGAAAAAAGAAAAAAAAAATGTGGCCGCCAGAGTCCCCGGTGGTAGTTACGAATGAAATCACTTCTCACCAAATATCCTGGCCTTCCTAAATCCAAAAATATTATCATACATTATAATCATTTTTTTCCAAATTTTCGTTGGTGTTATCAACACGCTGGTTTGTCGTTGGTGGAATACGTACCATGCGGCAAAAAGCCAGGACCCTTGTAACGCATCCGTGACAACGTGGAAAATTTATCTTGGCCAGCGATGCTTTGGACTCACACGACATGTCACGTGACCGACAAAAATAATTATAATAATAATTACCACCATAACAACAACAATAATACGAACGTTAGCGACCATGAATAATTGTGCTCTCCCCAAGTGGCCGAGGCAGCATATTGCACATGACTCGTCTGCTGGACTTTAGTTACGCCTTCGTTTACAAAAAAATAGTAAACAACCCAACAAAACAAACTCTATCACTGTGGTTGCTTGTTGTTAAGCCTTGTCTTATAAAAAATAATAATTAGCCCAACAAAACAAGCTCTACCACTGTTGTTGTTGTTTATTATTTTACATATATATATATATATATGTTTTAAGCAGCCACCCACTTCCCCTAACATCGCCGTGGTGGTGGGTGGTTTTGTAACGGGCTTGGCTTTACTCTGTTAAACGTTGTTGCACCAAAAGGCTGACGCGGAACAAAGGTGGGGCCCATCACCTCATGCATCATGTGATGTTGTTTTTTTTAAGTAATGAACATCACATGGCAGGCCAGGGCCGTGCAGGTGCCATTCCATGCCATGCCATGCCATGAAATATTGGCATATGCGTACATTCAATTGTTGGAAAACTTGTTCCATCATCCATGTTTTAAATTTTCACCGCCCTCGACGACGACATCGCAACGATCTTATTGTGTCATGGATTGTACCACCACCGTTTACGCATTAAATCTTTTCAAAAAAGGGTGCAGCATTAGGGGAACCCATAGGATAAGGAGACTTCTTTTTTTTCTTGGGTTGTTGCCATGTAATTTGCTTTCATTGCGTTTTTGAATATGCAGTGCAATGATAAGACTAGGTACCTTAAGAAGATGCCATGTCCCCTATCAGGGGTTACGGTTGTGAATGTGCTGATGCTCAGATGCATATGGAAAATTTATAAAATTTATAAGTTGAGTTGCTAAAATTAATGGACTTGGGACCAAATGGCTAAGCTCCCACTCATAAACTGGCCTTTTTAAGGCAGAGGCTTATCAAGTAATTAAGCTTTAGCTTACAAATGACACCTTTAAGGTAAGGTCTTATTTTGGGCATATTGATGAAATAAAATGCTAGAATGAGGTGTTGGGTTAGTGGCAAGAATTTTGGGTCATAGATTCGATTATGTCTTCGGGTTTACCTATATTAAGTTCCAACGCCCAATAAAAAGCGAGAATGACGCTAGGAAATGATACAGCATTATGTCCTCAACAACTACCCAGATTTGAATTTGTATTGAGTGGCGTCATTTCTAGGTGGCTTCCCACCCTCTTATTCAAAATTGTGATATCGTACCAAATAGGGCATCATCAACCATGGCACAGATTCCCTCGCATCAAATTTAAATTTGTAATGCATTTGACTTCTTTGTTATTTTTTAATTCTCTCAAATTCAAAACTTTTACCGTTACACGCTCTAATCATGCTGTCAGGCCCTTCTTGTCATTTTATTCCCAAATTCAAACCGTGGCATTCATTCAGCGATCGAATTCAGAATTCTGTGATAAACCCACCCATAAATTTCTTCCTGGTGGCGAGCCCGCGTAACGACAGCAGTCCCTAGAAACCTGGCATTGAAACCACGTCTGGACCTCCTTTTGGGTTTGGCCAAAAATAAAATAAAAAAACATCTATTTTCCAAGAGTCGTGTACTTTCGGTTTCATGCGGACGTTGATCACAATAATTCCGGATCAATCACGGGGCCCACGCGCACTGTCCAGTCAGGCGGCCAACCAGCACGACAGCTCAGCCGAGCGTTCACGCGGATTTTGAACGCAGCCAGCCAAACAACGCGCCATCACGTAATGATTTCCCTCCTCCAGCGCCAAAAAATAATTTGCCAAAATCTCCCCAAAAAATATGTCAATTATATATTCCCACGCTGCCGGTCAAACGGCCTCGGCCACGTGGCGTAGCGGGAACTTGAGGACCCCGCCAGTCCCGCCATAATTTCGGCACCCGAGGGTTCTGTTTTCGAGTTAGGATGCATGCAACACTGAAAAATAATGCTCTTCCGTCCTCGGTATCTTTCATAGTTATCGCTATGGATGCGTACGATTTTTTTAAGGGCATAAATCAAACAATGCATGTATGGAGAATGCAGAGAAACAGCGTTTTTTTTTTTTCCTTTTTTTTTGAAATGTGTATAAAATGAATGAATTAGATGTAAGAAAAAACCACCATGCCTTCACATTCCCTGTAAAAAAACATAATCCAATCCATGACGAACCCAGACCCATGAAGGAGAGAGAAATGGTCAATGAAGAGACTTGACCCCTAAAGACTCTACTGCAGTCAATCTATATTTTTCTAAATCACCACCTAATCTGCAAAAAGACTATTACCTAGAATCACCTAAAATCACCTAAGTTTGTACACAATACAAATGAGAGATGATGATGATGATGATGATGCTCATCAGGATGATGAGGAGGAGGAGCTTTACATCCACGGCAGGGATAACTTTAATGGGAAGGAGGGAAGAGAGAAAAAAAGAGGCGGGGAAAAGGAAATTATAAAAAAGAAATGAAATGAAATGGATTTCCCCGTCCGTCAGTTAACGGCAATTTTCCTGTGTGTTGTGACTGCACGCAAATGGAATCTCGCTCTCGATCTCAAGGTCTCTCTCACACACACTGTCTCTCTGTTTACGGTGCTGCTGCTGCGTCCGTGAAGCGCAGGGCCTCCTGTGGCACGGAAGCCGCTGCTTTCGGCAGCAGCTTTTCCCGTCAATGGACGGAAGTTTTCTGGTCCTCCTGCTCCGTCGCCGACCCCTGCGACTCCATTTTCATCTTTTCTCCGTCTTCTTCTTGTTCCACAAGAGCGGCAACATCATCGTGATTCTGCGCCTGAGCGTGATTCTGAGCCTGGAAATTCCGCGGCTGGTGCTGTATTTGTTGGTGGAGCGGCTGCTGTTGCTCTTTCTGGCGACGCATTTCGAGGATTTTCCTGTGGCTGTTGGAGTGGATTTCGCTTACGAAGGTCGGACTCAGCGCCGGCCGGTACTCCGGCACCAGACGGCCCGATTTGAACCGCACACCGCAGGCGTTGCAGAGCGTTTTTGGCCCCAGCGGCCCCGCGCGCCACTGCGGAGTTTTCGTCACATGGCAATGGCTGCATTTTCTCTGGTTTGCCCCGCCGTCCGCCACGGCTGCAGCCGAAGGCGCTGGCTTCCTCCCCGCCGGAGCTCCGTTTACCTTCCGTTTATGCTTCTTCGACGGCCGGCCGACCGTGGAGGACGAGGAATCAGAGGATTCCAAGGGATACGCCCTCGCGTTAAGGTTCGGCGTCGGAAAGGCGCAGCCGTATGACCATACGCGGCCACCTGTGCGAGAACGCTTGCTCCGCGCGCGGCCCGGGACCGGGAAATTGCAGGTGAATTTGCACCGTTCCGCTATGTTTTCCGGCTTTTCCTCTGCCGCTTTGACGTAATCCACAGGCGGTAATGGCGTGCTGAAGTCCGGCAGGCAGAACGAGTCCTCCTCGAAAGTCGACAGCCATTCCAGGTCCGCCAAGGTGTCCGGCTGCCAGTCGGAACAGCAGAAACTTAGTCAACACGGAAACGGCAACATCTTTACTGGAAAGCAAAGAAACTTCGAATGAAATTTACTGCGCGCAAAATGAAATTCTCCCTTTCCCTAAACCCTAAACCAGCACAGAAATCGCAGAGAACACTGTTTCCGAATTGAATTGAAACATTTGTGGTTTCAAAGGCTGGAAAGCGGAGCGAAAAGCATCACGAACGAGGGATATGGGCAACAACACCTCAGAAACCGAGCAAAAGGCAAAAACAGAGCAGAAAGCATCACAAACGGGAAAAATGGCGCAGCAGAACGCCAAAGGGCCAGGCGAAACGCAAAAAGGGAGCCAAAATCATCACAAGGCAGAAAACAGAGGAAAAGAATTGCAAGAACCAAAGGCTTACAGGAAAACTTTCATAGAAATTCAAAGCTCACGTTGCCAACGCGCAAAGCATAAGGTAAGAATGCGGAACGCTTCCAATTGAACCGGAGCTTCCGCTACGGGAAAATGGAGCTTTCATCTCAAACGGCATCGTAAGAAACGGAAAATTTCACCAAAAGATGAAAAACACCTACAGGCACGCAGAGCATGCTCTCCGGCAGCTGCTCCTTGGAGGCGCCGGTCTCGGAGGACCAAGAATTTCCGTCAAGAGAAGCGGAAGGCGAGGATTCTTCCGTGAGTGTGGAGTTGCCGCTATGCTCGTGCTCAATGGGGCCGCCAATGTCCGCGTCGTCGCCAAAATCGAGCAAGTCCTCAATGAGAAACGTTTCCAGGACCTCGGTGTTGCTCGGGAAACAGCTCAGCACATCCATGACCGTCTCCATCGCCAATTTCCTCCGCCGCGGCTCCTTATATGTCTCCTATGTTGTTCCTGTTAAGTTTCTGCAGAAGCAGTTGCTGCCGCTGCTGCACCTTCGTTCCTTCCTTGCTTGCTTGCTACTCTCTGCGCCAAAACACAACAACCGTATGTAAGAGCCCCTGCTTCCAGAAAATCAGCATGCAAAAGTAATTATTCGGTGCGGTGCACACAGAGACACAAACACACCAACGCTCTCTCTCACAATCAATCAATCAATCCGGCTGCCGCCGCTGCTGCCGCTTATGCTTCTGCATGCACAACAGCAGGCACCCCGCACATATTATTCTCGCCCAAATGCGAGAGCAGCAGAGGGGAAATCCTTCAACAACTGCCGTTATGCATGGCGGTAGGATAATTCAATACGTCCTGGTCACGCCCCTTGCGTGAATTTAATTCACCGCTCAGAAACTTACGCCTCTTCGTTTTTTTTCCCCAAACAGAAAAAGAAAACCAAAACCTCTCTCTCTCTCTCTTTCTCTCTCACCCTTCTGGTTCGATTCCCAGAGCCCAAACCACTTCCCTTCCCCAACAACAACAAGAAGTAAAACACACACAATAACGCTCTAAACCTGAGAAGGCGAGCGAGCGGGCGGGCGGGCGGGGCCCTGTACCAGTGCCGGCGGATTAATACTCAAGGAAAATTCCGGCCGGCAGCCTGGAACGCACTCTGTAATCGATTAAAAAGAAGCCATGATAATAATAACAGCAACAGCAGCTGCAGAGGCTGCAGCAGCAGCAGTACCTGGTGATGCTGGTGGGTTTGGTCGATTTTCCTTTTTTTTTTTTTTCTTTTCGTTTTGCTTTGATTCCAAGTCACGCGTAACCAAGAGTGGAGCAGCAAAGCTGTGAAAGCGAGAAGGAAGAGCAAAGAGAGAAGAGCTTTGAAGAAGAAGAAGCTCTGAAAGGCTGGAAAAGAAAACTCTGTATGTCTGTGATTGTTATTGTGAGGCTGCAAGGAGGCCTCGTTGCCCTGCCTCTGGCTTTTTGTTTTGTTGTTTGCTTGCAGGGACAGGAGCTGCGAGGTAGAAATCTTCTCTATAACGACGGCACTAGGCCCGTGCGCGTGGGTAATTTGCGCGTTAAAGGATTTGGCAACAAAGAAGCCCAGCCAAAGCTGCTGTTCCGATCATAAACAGAGGTATCCAGCTTGGACCGCATCCACAGACAGAAAGACAGGTAGATAGATGGTTCAAAAAAGAAGGAGAGCGGGGCGGGGTATATCAGTTTTGAACGCCGGAGACCAGGTTCAGCAGAAGAAGCAGCAACACGAGGCGGAAAATACCACGAAAATGCCTCGCTTCTACACGTTACTACTCGTCTCTCTCTCTCATCATTTTCTAGGCGCATTCATCGTGGACTAATCAAAAATATCAGGCGCAGGCGCGCTCTGAAGGCAAAGAAGAGGAAAAAAAAAGCAGGAATAACAACACAGTGCTTACCTTCATAACAAACACAATTCAGGCAATGGAAGATTTTTCGGTTTAAATTTCTAATGCACTGAAAATCGAAATTCAGGCCCTCGGGACTTTGCATTTGTACCTTCGTTTTGTTTGTTTGATTTTTTTCTTTTTTGAATCCTTCTGCTCGGTCGGCTCCGGAAATCAAAACAGGAATTTCAAGCGTGAAAACTTTCGTGTTTTGGTTTTTGAATGCAGGGCCCCCCTGACTGGCCTGGTAATTCGAGCAGCGCGATGATATTCAAAACGCGGGCCTAAAGTGAGTAAAGCGGCGTCCGTTTAAAATACGGGCACCAGATTCCATGCTTGCCTCTCCCGCCTCCTCCTTTATCTCTGTTTATCGGCATGATATTTTTATCGCTTTTGGTGAGAATGTTAGCTTAACAGACAGTTTACTTTTTCCGTAATTAATAACTTCCTCTGCAGCACAATGAATCTTCTTGGAGAAAAGTCCAAGGCCCCCGGCTGATGCTGCGACTATTAGCCTTAATAGCACCGCCAGTGTTCATTATCCACCTAATTACGGCATATGCTGCCGCGGATAACGCCCAGGATTAACATTTAGAAACAATTGGGAGCAGTTCAGTTAGATCGCAGAGAAGTTGTCAAAACTGAAACACGAACCTTCTTCCGGGATTTGACGGCCATTTACCTAACGGGAGGTTGTTTGGCTGGCATTTATCTTGGCAGTTTTTGAAGGTTGCCACAACGGACAATGTAGCAGTGAGAGCTTTGAGTTCGACAAAAATTTAAAAATAACTGCAACAATTTGACTTTAGGGGCAAGAAAACCATATAACCAACATACCATTTTGAAGAACTTATAGAAGAATGATTAAGTTAATTATAAATAGGGTATTGAAATAGTCACTTTTGCCCTTTGACCATAAATAACTATCTCAAAATATAAAGACTGTAGTTATATAATTTAATCTCAAAAGACACAATTTGCATAACTTTAGTTTTATCACGTTCTGCCGAAATTTCACGCTACCATTAATAGTTAATTTGATTTTTCTAAATTCAGCTCTGTACTTCCAGTTAGAAAAATTTAAAAAAATAAAATTAACTATTAATGGTTGCGGAGGCTTTCAATCTTCATCGAAAAAATTGAAGCAAATGACAATTACAGAAAGTCTGACAGATACTTCCGCCCGTCCGTCAAATACCAGCGGCGTCGAGTTCCCGGATTTAGCCGCCACGGCGGCTTAGCCCCGTGTTTGACACGGACTTTGGTTTCCATTTTTTTACCGCGACGAGGCCGCTCCAGGTTTGACCTTTTCACCCACTACATGTTGTTTTTTCCCCCCCTTTCTGCCCGTTAACAATTTCCGGGTCGTCGGCGCCACACGTGGTGGGCCCAACTAACTATGTTCATATGGACACGCACGCGCGGTTATTAAATGGCCCCGTTCTCATTCCGTTCTCCACGTGGCGGTTCCTGGAGCGTCCTTGCATCGTCACTTCCCCAATCGAAAACGGCCACATGGCACGTGGGGCCTGCCCGGCAAACCCGATTAAAGACGCGATCAACGCTAAGTTGTCGGTAGCTGCCCTGTTATTCGGTGGGGAAGACAATTGTCTCGCACCCGTTGTTGCGTCACCGTCACGGTCCACTGGAATTCCAGATTTTGTTTCTTTTGTTTTCTTTTTTCTGGTTTTTCCGAGATTTAAACCACCGAATTTTGACGAGCGGTTGCGCGCATAAAAATCCGTTTTCTAGAACGGGTTGCGTTGCATTTGGGTCCGCAATTAAGGCATCCCGGTCCGGCCCGCCAGCTACGGATGGTGGAACTGTCAGTTTCTCTCTGCTTATATGATTGAACGCAATTTGAAATAAAGCTTCGGCGTGCCGGTCGCCATTTCAAACTTCGTTACGAATCAACATGTGATCCATCGACAACTTTTCAAAACTCTGAAATGTCAAACATAGGTTGATGAACTTTTAAATTTTAAAAATTTCTTCCAAATCTGGATGGTGCTCTTGGGTTTTGTTTTGTTTTAATGTTAATGCTTTTTAGGGTTTGGCAGATTGTGGGTTTGATTCCACGTTTACATAATCGGTCAACAAGCCTCTCGAAATTATTTAAAATACTTGAGCTATACCAGAAGCTTGTCTTGGGGTCGTTATCAAAACCCAAGTTGATGCACCTTCACTTATATTATAGGAAACAAGATAAGAATACATTAAATAAGAACTGAAACTTTATGTACCTTAAATCAAATCATGGGAAACTTAAGTACAATATATTAAAATACAAATTGAATTTATACCAGAACTTAGATATCACATAACAGTACGTTCAATTTCTACAACCTTATTTTACTTACTTTTTATTATACTTTGCCTTCAAGAATCCTCATTGGTTTCTACAACCTTATTTTACTTGCTTTTTATTATACTTTGCCCTCAAGGATCCTCAATAACAATGAGATAATAGTTCCTAAAAAGTAGTTAAACGCCAAGTTAAAAGCAAGGGGAGTGCATAACATTTTGTTTAAACTATAAATTAAGAAGCTACAAAATTTCAACTAAATTAGAAGCTGCAATTAACACATAGTGCAGCCTTAAACGTACTTAATTTTCGTCATGAACCTTATTCCAAGTTTAGACTTCCCATGTACATTAATATTTTCTAATATCTTACAAGCTACTTGAGAAATCTCCTATTCATTTTCATATTTCGAATACATAATTTACCACCCGATACCTTTTAAATCAATTTAACGAGGAAGTGACATTTCCCTAGATCAAACGGAAACGCCAACAAAGACGACGAATACATAATTAATGAGCAGACACCTTTTAAATGGATTTAACAAGGAATTGACATTGTCCAGCTCGTCAACCAAACTGGGGCGGGGGTACCCAGATCAAACGGAAACGCCAAAAAATAAATGTCAAGATTAAATCCGGAATGGCGCGCACTGAGGGGTACGGTAAGGATAATTAAGGTCAAAATGCGTGCATAAAATAAACCAAACCAAACGAACGTTATGGCAACGTGGGCCGCGCCGGGAGTGGAGCGGCTCGAACCTTTGACGCGATTTGTTTAAGGGGAACACGGCATGTGAGGGATCATGTGAGGTGCTGGATATTTTTTTTTTCCCTTCAAAAAATTTGTTTCCCCAAGTTGTGGTCTAGTCATGTGAGTCCCATCGTGGGTATAGGCGATGATCGTGGGCAAGTATCTGTTCCGGGGTCATCATCCATTTTGGTGTCCCTGCGTTTTTCTATTTTATTTCCTTCACCGACACACTCCAGTATGGCCACTTCAATAATGGTGCGTTTTAAAGTCCGTACTGTCTCTCCGTGGTGTATGGATTCGAACCCGGGACGTTATGCTCTAATTTCTGTGAGTCAAAAGAGGAAGCAGTTCTAACGGTTTTGCACCCCATATTTTCTTGCTTGCAAATCACATTCTGCTTGACCCATGATGGATGGAGGGGATTGTCATGGGTAATACGTTGATTTGACATTTAGCAAGGTCATGAGATTCAACTGTATCGTTTCATGTATGCCATTGGAGTAGTGACAATGTGGTCAAGTTGAAGTAGACTTGATTGGTCTTTTAAGACTTCAATGTGTCATTATTGAACGTCTGATGATCTTCTTTTGTTTGGAAGCTTCTGATGAATGTGTATTTCCTCGTCTTGCATTGGAAACTTCCTTGATTTTTTTCCCGGTCATTGTGCGAATTTCAATCCACTGAGTTTCCTATGCGGATGCACCGTTTAAAGCAATTTCCAAAGGTCTGTGAATTAGACCGTTAAAGTGTCATTCACGGTTTTTAACATGAATGAAAGGTTAGGCAACTTGTTTTGGGGGAACCATGCTTGAGAAGTTGGTGAAAATTTATATTCATACATTTAAATTTAGTACGAAAAGAGACTTGTTTTAGGTCAACCTTACTTCAGAAGTTGGTGAAGATTTATAATCATGAATTTAGTATGAAAAATAAGTTTATTACAAAGTTTATAATCATGCATTTCATTTCATTATTCATGGTTGACACAAATTAGGATGAATAGATTCACAAAGCAAGGACTAGAAAAGCATGGTGTTTGCTACAAACCCTAACCTACACATAGTTCAAAAAAGAAAAAAATCTTTACCTTTACTGTGAATAGTTTACGTTTTAATAAATGCAATTGGATATTGTTTATGTTAGTGACTTTATGTTAAGTTACTTATAATATAAATTTTTACATTATCTAAAACCACATGATAAATCTTAAGTATAACATTGTATGAGTTATTTAATATATTATCGATAAATCTATATCATTATCTATAAGAAGTGTTCAATATTTAGCACATCTACTACACGTAAGATCTATTGCATATTAAAAATTGGGTCTACACAAACATAGGTAAATTACAATTCGAATTTTAATCTCACTTTCAATATTTTGCAATACTTGTTTAATACATTTCTATTTTTTACTTCGGAAAGGTTTTAAATTCAAACTTTTAAAAATCTACAATTTAATAATTAGAGTTATTTATAAAAATGCATATTCAACTCCTCTGCTTCCCACTCCCATTCCCGTTCACATAATATCAGTCAATAGGTGAAGTTTACTCTTCCAAAGTTTCCCTATAATTTTTTCCTTGTTTACTTGTCCTTATTTCTTTAGTGGTTCAATTTTCTGAAATTGGGAAGGAAGCCTGTCCGTATCAGGATCTCAACAGTGAAAAATCAGTTGAGCATCATTTTTCTTCGTTTATGCAATCCTACCAACCGTACTTTCGAAAATTATTTAGGCAGACCCGCATTTGGAGGTGAGCGATTGCCGCCGAACGTCCAAAAGCAAAGGTCGGATCAGCATTTCATTTCGCCATCTCTCTCTCTTTTTCCTTAATGTGTTCTGCTATTTTCTGTTTTGAATTTCGGTATAACATTTTGACATGTTTAAGTTTGTTCTGCGTTGTGGCTACAGCACTCAAAATACGTGCATTGGGCCTGCAAAGTTGGCGTGCCGTGGAAAGTTACGTCCGTGGGATTTGCATGCATTTAATACCAAGAAAATAATCTAAGATCATTGGCTTTCGGAGGGATCCAAGATTATATGAAAAAGACATTTGAAAATGAATAAAATAAAATAAATTATCGTCCCGTTAGGTCGCTACCTTACAAACACGGTTTACTTTTGCACGGATTTTGATTGAAGATGGAGAGCCTGAGTCGTTTACTTTCGGAAAACGCATAATTTTGTTGGGCACTTGTCCTTGATTATTATATTTATAAAAAGAGAGAGAGAGGAAATACATGTTTGCATGAATAGAGAGTTGACAACCACCGAAAATCGATACATGGATTGCACGCAGACAAAGAAAGGTAAATGTTGATAGCGTGTCCAAGTCCCTTGCAGAAAATTCAAGAAATAAAATTTAATGCCTGAATTTTTGCGTTCTTGCCTTGTGTTCATGACTTGGTCACGTTACCCATGGTTATAGGTGGTTGACACTAAAATTCAAGAAATAAAATTCAATGCCTGAATTTTTTGCGTTCTTGCCTTGTGTTCATGGCTTGGTCACGTTACCCATGGTTATAGGTGGTTGACCCTAAAATTCAAAAAATAAAATTCAATGCCTGAATTTTTTGCGTTCTTGCCTTGTGTTCATGGCTTGGTCACGTTACCCATGGCTATAGGTGGTTGACCCTAGAATAATTGGTATAGTCAAGTTTTGAATGAAATTTAAGAAAAATAAGGAGACAATAGGTGTGTTCTGCACCAAAATTGATTTGACCCTGCAATGAATGCTATAATTATTCGACTCTGAAGAACTATTCAGTTAAACGAATCTTCTTCCTTTGTATTCCATCAGCATTGCACTTCACGCAGCTTTCATGGGTCAAGTCTAAAAATTAAAGGTTTCACCGACGTCTTAAGCATTTAGGTAGTAGTGGTTGTTTGTGGGGATCAATTATAAAAGATTAGTTGTTAATCATTTTCGTCTAGACCCAATTGACTTGGTTCCTATCGACGCCAAGTTCTTCTTCAGCTTCTTTAACGTGCCGTTGATGTTCGAAAACGAAATTTGTAATTTGTAATTTCTAAGATGCCAACTAAATTAACTTTTGTTTTAATTTTAAATTCAATGGAAGTGGTTAATACTTTTGATGATTTTTATTAGTATTGATGAAAGTTAATGTCTAAAAATCTAAAATCATTATTTGTGGCACATACAATTTTACCTTGACAAATGAGCACATGGACATAACTTTCTCTTAGAAATATATTGGCCTAGAATGCTCTTGCAAGTACAAATGGGAAAAATGCAAAACTGATGAGTCGCAAGGTACCCCTACACTCAACCATACAAAACGAGCGTCACACGCACGATCCGGTCGAACTCTGCAGATGGACCAGTTGTGGCACCTAGATAGTTAGCCTTAGGTCGTAGTTTGCTGTCTTCCCACCTAGACTAGTGTTAGCTTTGTCGCGTATGGTTTAGTCTAGATAAGGTGTATGATATGTTCCTAATTCTATGCTACTCCTAAAGGCAGTGGAAAATAATATTAACTAAGCTAAGCTAAGGGGAAAAGGGTAAGAAAATCTAATCTAGCCTAAGTGCGACGAGCAACTGATTCCTTGATCAACCGTACACATCTTGGACCTTGTGCACGACTACCACTAGGACTACCAAGCATAGATCTTAGGTATGCCACTGGGATTACAAAGCGCAGATCCCAAATACACCACTGGGTTACTAAGCGTAGATCCTAGCTACACCACTGGGCTACCAAGCAATCACACTTAAATGCTCGTAATCAAGTCATACTCGTTCCGTGTTTTAGGAGTTTAAGGGTGAGAGAGAGAAAACAGTAAATAACATTAAATAAATAGCAAATAAATAAATAACAAAGTGAATGCTGCAATGATGAAGTAATCTCGATCTTTATGGCCGGTCATTTGCGTGTCCAAGTATGGCACACTTGAATAAAGACACCGTACAATTACATTCACCACACTACGGGCAGACACGGGAAAAAATCTAACTCTGGAGGGATCAAATTGCCAGAGCTTCGCTACTCTAAAACTGGGATCCCCAAACAAGGGAGTGCCGCGTCTTATTTATAGATATGGCGGCGGACTGTGATATCGCGTATGCGATATTGTAGGGAAGACGCGATATCGCGGGGGATGCGATATCGTGGCGGACGCGATATCATGGCCTATGCGAATCACTTCTCATCAATTACTCAAAGAGTTGTAAATGGTATGAAAGTCTTATTTTCTTTAAAAAGCAAATGGTAGAAGGAATCTATTCTAACTTTGGGATATTCAAAGACAACTTTATGATGCCATTATTCAACCAACTATTTTTTATGGGTGTGTTATATAGGATCTTACTTTGTCAAGTAAATATTAAAAACAAATAAAATAAATTAGAAGCTTTTCTTGGTCAATGAATTAAAGTGAAGAGATGAATAAAATATGTTATTATGCTTCTTGACGCAGAGATAATTCCCATATAAGTTGAAGTTGTCTGTCATTTTATAGCCTAGACTCAATCTTTCTACATCCTCACTCGATAAATACTTCAAAATCTTGATGATGGAAACCAATAATAAAGGATGGCTTCATGTGAGAGTTCTATGGCTTAATAAATGAATATTTAAGAATACAATTTTTATTCCAATTGTAGGCAAGTTTGCAAATTGGTAAAACAAATAGTATACCAAAAATTTTTGCAAATTGTAGAAAGAAAAAACACATTTCTCTTTGAACAATACGAGGGAATGTCTTAATTCAAAGACAAAATATTGATCTGTTGCCATTGTTTATCACTCGTAATACACAATTAATAGAGCATAAATAAGATATTATCATCCATAGTTGAAACATGTACA
The DNA here is from genome assembly GCA_015680685.1 of Gnetum montanum. Taxonomy (NCBI): domain Eukaryota; kingdom Viridiplantae; phylum Streptophyta; class Gnetopsida; order Gnetales; family Gnetaceae; genus Gnetum; species Gnetum montanum. The sequence continues at coordinate 602,088 of MNCI01014449.1, forward strand.
TAGCTCAAAATTCCGTGTGAAGTATAAGAATGCCAACTATGTAATACAAGAGTATTAAAGATGAACACTATATTTTCTTGCAATCTCCTATATTTCAGCATACTAGACATAGATGAGATATTACAGTTGTAAAATTGGTTGATTTGTGCATGAGTTCTTTTTTGTCATTTACCTCTATAAAGAGCTAGATCTTTGTTTATTTGTAGTTTCTTCTAATCACTCATCTTCCATAGCAATTGAGCCTTGTGACTATTGTGCATCACATTTGGGGAATGTCGTAGCATATACAAATTCTAAAAAGGAACTTATCCATGAAATTTGTATTACAGTGGTAAATTTAGTTCATTTGTATATGAGTTGTTTTTCATCATTCACCTCTATGAAGAGTTAGAACTTTTTTTTATTTATAGTTTCTTCAATGCATCCATTTTTCATACAACCAAGTCCTACAACTGTCATACATCACATTTGGGGAATGCTCTAGCATCTACAAAATCTAAACAAGAACTCATCCATAAGATTTGACATGGTTTTATACCACTAACCCTCCTTCTTTCATGTCTAGGCTTGTTAATTTTCATAATGATATTTTTGAAACTCATAGGATACATATTTCTACTATCTAATAAATCTAGGGGATCTACAAATCATTATCCAGAGGCTTAATGCTCATCCCACCAAGGCGAGGTCCTAGAACGATCGATGAATGAATGAAAACCTAACTAATTAGATGTTAGCCTTGCAATAAGACTCTTGATTTAAAAGCTTTAAGTCATGGGTTTGATTCCAGTAGGCAATGCTGAGTAATAAAGTTCTAATTGGACTATCTATCTTGGGGTGTATCTATATTACAAATATTTTAGTGTTCCAACATGCCCCACCATCACACAACCCACTTTGCCTCCCAAACAAAAGCCTAACCTCTTTAGAGCAACTGTACCTAGGCTTGAACCAAAGTCTTAACTTGAGAAATTAGCACCTTACCAAGATCCACAAATGTAATAAAAATTTAGTTTAGTTTTACATTTAATGTCTAGGATGTTAAAATCACAACTTTTTAACTTATCAAAATGGAGCAAGTGATAGGTACCTTAAGTTATTAGCTCACTATCTTGTTACAAAAGAGCTTGCTAGTTTAAGTTACACCCAAGGCATCGTTATATCCTTTTATAATTCTTGTAATATATCATGTTGGCTATATGTGTTAAAAACTACTTCTTGAATTGTTGGCTTATGTAGTTTTGACTCTTGATATTCTAGATGTGATAATTCTAGAATGTTTGAAATTCTAGACTTTAAGAAAATGAATTATTAAAAACTTGATAATGCATTTACTATGATGGTTACTTGATAGTCTTGATGATTGATGAGAATTAATTGACAAATGTGTAAATAAGAGAAGAAAGGAATATGAAAAATCATGAAATTATTAAAAAAATTGAATGTCAACTATATTGCCTTCAAAACAAGTCATTTCATTCATATATGACCTTACAATTTATAGGAAATGATTGGGGCCATACTTGGGAAACTTAAGAAGTCATTCCCCATAGTGAAATAAAGAAATGTATGCAAAATAAAGGTGAGTTGGGGCTAAAATAGTTTACATCCATCCATCAATTAAAAAATAAATAAAAATACTTTGACTTTGTATACATTTGTCATCATGTGGAGAGAGCATTGGACACTAGTTGTTAACAATCTCTCCTTTAGTGTGCAATGTTTTCTTTGTCTTCCTGCCTTCTTGTTATCTTAATGTCTATATTTTTGCAAAGGTGCTCATGCTTGTAATGAAGAAGAGGTTTGGTGAGGAAGTCTACCAATTATTCATCAATATTCACATGTAATGGTTTGGTTTTTTCCTCCTTTACTTCTTGCTTGATAAAATAATATTTTATATTAATGTGCTTTGATTTTTTGTGAAGAACATGTTCATCCAAGAGTTGTATGGCTAAAGTTTTATCATAATATAAGTTGAGAGATTAATGGATGTTTATTTTTTAACTTTGAATATATTGCATTATCTCCATGGAATATTATTGATCTTAATGTAGATTTTCTATCGTTATAGTCTCCTCCCTAGTCAATGTTTGACTAAGCATGAAATTGTGAATCTTCTTTGGTGTAACTGATTTCATGATCTGTTGTGCCTTTTACATATCGGAGCACATGGATGAGAGCATTGAGATGAGACTATCTATTTTCTTGCATGAATCTTGATAGAAGAGAGGTGGCAAATTCTAGGTCTAGTCTAGTATGCCAAAGAAATCAAAGTGCTCTAATCATGCTTTTGTACAAAGTGGCATCAACTATGGATGTGTTGTCTTTGTTATTTAGATTTATGTTATGAGGAAGTGGAGTATTGGTGCTCTTTTTTTTTTTTACTAATTTTGTACTTTTCTGAAATGGTTGTTGTATGTTTTGTTTGATGAATTTTGAGTCCCTCCTTGTTTTGATCACCTTGTATTCCAAGAAAATACTTTAGCTCTCCTAGGTCTTTCATTTCAAATTCATTCTTCATGTTTATCTTGAAGTCCTCTATAAGTTCATCATTTGTGGTTGTGAAGATGAGATCAACCACATAGAGAGAGATTATTATGAAGTCCTTGTTTTCATGTTTATAATATAATGTTGGTTCAAACATGCAAGATGAGTATAATTTTTTTAGAAGATAGACATTGATTTTATGGAACTAATCTCTCGGAGCTTATTTTAGGCCATATAGGGCTTTCTTTAATTTGCAAACTTTGTCTTTATTAACTTTGATGGAATATCCTTTTGGTTGATAAACATATACTTTTTCATTGACATTGTCATTTAGGAAAGCTGGGTTTATATACATCTGATGTAATTTGACTTTGTGGTGATCAATAATTGAGAGAATGAGTTTGATGGTTTCGAATCTTGCTAGTAGAGAAAAAATCTCTTCATAGTCTATTTGCTTCTTTTGTTTGAACTCCCTTGCAACTACTCTTACTTTATATTTGATGACTTCTTCTTTGATAATATAATGTTTATTATGAAGTCTTTGTTTTCATTTTGTATTTTATATTTGGAAGTTTTTTGTAGAAGATTTTGTTGGGGGACTTTTCTTTGTTATTGCTATTGATTATTCTATTGGCAATATAAATTGCTACATGCAAGTCCATGCTTCAAAAATTGTTAGAGATTTGAGCATTTTCCTTTCTATAACGCCATTTGATTACAAACTATATCCACATATCGTTTGATGAAAAATGCCTTGATGTGTACAAAAATCTTTGAATTATTGATTGATGAACTCTCCCCCTCTATCTAATCTAATGGCTTTGATGGATAGGCCCATTTTATTTTTCATGATAATATAGAAGTCTTTGAATTTGATTATTGTATCACCCTTACTCTCCATGTTGTATGTCCAAGTATATCATGAGAAATGATCTACCATGACATGTATATAATTGGCTCCTCCTATAAAGGTGATATGCATAGTTCTAATGAGATCCATATGGATGAGATCAAGAGGCCTTATTTTTTCTTTGCATAGTTGTTGTGTGATGAATGTTGATTTGCTTTCCTTAAATGCATATTTAACATTTTTATTTGGGAGTATCTCTAATTTAAATTCCTATTACTTTCTTTAACTTTGTTATTTTTTCTAGTTTGTTGTAAGAGGTGTCTCCCAATCTTTTGTGCTAAATTTTGGCTTTTTCTTTATTTTTTGTTTAATGCCTAGAAATGCTTTGACATGGATATTTGTGTGTTCCTTTTTGTAAAGTAGTAACCTGAATGATGGTTTTGTTATTATCTTGGATGAGCTTTCCTCTCAAATCAAAGTGACTGCAATTTATGTAATAAATTCTATTATTTTAAGCTTTTGTTCTAATGATTTCTTCTTTATTTTGCTTTTTATGAATACACCAATCATCTTTCAAGTTGATTTTGATTCCTTTCTTCACCATTTGTCTTAATGAGATATGATGATTTGAGAGATTTGGTACATAGAAGACATTAGTGATGGCTATAGCCCTATTGTTTGGTAATTTCATAATGCAATTCTCAACTACTTCTATGTTAAGGTGGTTAGTATCTCCTGTTTTATGCTATCAATTTTTTTTTGATTTGTATTGAAAAAGGTAAGACTTGTATGGTGTAACACTCCACCCTACTGTACTTGGCTAGGGCAGAGTGATGCCTAGGATCGCTAGTAATAACACAATAGAAGCATGACAAACTAGAAGATAATAATGCACACATAATTCTATATATATAATGGAATGTCAAACTATATAAAAATCCATGCTAAACCAAGGACTAAGCATACATTTCATTTTATAAAATTGAGTGTCTCTACGTAAACCAAAAATCTATACTTCTCTCATAGGATACATAAATATAAACATCATCATTATATACACAAGAGTACAGTGAGGGTCCTATAAATATAAACAGTCCACAATACTGTACAAGGAAATATACATCAACCAATCCTCGAAGATTTCCCTCACCTCTACTCTCTCCTATTGCTTTCTTACATCCTTGTAGCTTCCACCTGTAACTAAATAAAGTCACTATATAGCTGAGTGGGAAGCCTTTACATTTCCCTTGCTAGATGATCAAGAAGTGCTACATTGAAGGAGAGGAATGGGGTACAAGGTAACTTGCATCAACTACCAGTCTCGTGCATGCTCTAAGCAACACATGTACTTATGATACCATGCATAACATGGGCATAATCATTACTAAAGTAAATAGATGCCTATCACATATTCATAGACATAATAACTATTAGACATAAACAATTATACAACAATTACACCATCCCACAAACATCCCCACTATCATGTTCATGCCATCATACCCACTCCATACCAACAAATAACACATGTTCCATATAATCATAGTTAAGTTTTATGTATGTATATATATATATATGTATGTATGTATATATAATTTACGCTCTAACTCATAAACCAACACCATCATATACACCTTAGCCATGTGGTCACTATCATATCCATAGTAAATATAGCATGTAAATATATCCATTGCCTATACGTGTTTTATTTAACCAACCAGTGTTGGGATTCATCAACCTATGACTCATAATTACTAGCCTTCTAGAGGACTGGCTATAGGAATGAACACACTTATATCACGGTAACAACCGTAGGGACGAACACACTTATACTCTTCTACTCTCAAGATGAGGCCTGAGACAGGAGCCTCATTGATGCATCGTAGAAGGGGGCAAGGTGTGTGGGAGGGAGTGGGGGGTTGCTGGGGGCGTGAACCTATAATTACCTCCAAGATGTCTCATCACCAATTGGTCCACACCCTTATGCTAGCACCACTTGCCAATGACCGCTATAAGCATCATTGCAAAGACATGCATAAATCCTAGCTAGCTTAAGCCAACACATGTTGCAAGCATAACACATCTAAAACAAACATAACATGACCACATATATCCACATCTAACAGTGCCATTCGTTCCATGAAAACAGTATTATAACTTGACAAAACCAAAATTTTATGCCACAACTATACTTCTTGAACTACATATAGTTTTATAAAATGATCACTATTGTAACCTCCAAGATGATATATGCCAAAAGAGAAAACAAATTCCATGATTAGAAAGTATACCCAAATATGATGCTAGCGACATTAATTTCACCTCAATTAGCCTCCTTGAAGTAAAGTTATGTGCGTTTAAAGTTTAATTAATAAAATAATAATATTTAATTCTAGTTGATGATCATTAGAAATGCCCATAAACTTGTGTAACAATAGGCCCATAAAATAAAATACTCCAACCATGCTAGTCTCATCAACATCACATCTAATATTCTGTAAGTCCACATCATTCCCTACATCACATATTTATTAATAAACCATTCATAACCAAAATTGTAAAATTTTGGAAATTCTACAAAACCTTCAACTATTCACCCCACATGGCCACATCGCATGATCATATACACTAATCCGACACAAAAATATAGGGGAAAGGTAAAGATAACACACTAATTAAAATTGTTAAGGTAAAAAGTCTAAAACAAGCATAAAATTCATAAAAATTCAACAAAACTTTGTTTCATTCTAAACCAATTTCGCACCCACTTAGATACAATCGTAACAATCCCAAATCTAGGTTTAGAGTAAAGAAAAATCCATCCACAAAGCTTAAAATTCAGAAAAAGTGTGGAAATAGAAGAAAGAAGAAAAGAAAACTAACAAAGTATAGTCTCAGGCTTTGATTTTGTTTTTCATGAATAGAAAAGAAAAACAAATCCAATTCCTATGGGAAGCTATGGTAGAGGCAGTGAATTTTTTTTTTCTTTTTTTAAAAATCAAACAATGTTTAAAACATATGTGTTTTTTTTAAAGTATGAAAGTAAGCTTATCTTTTCTTAAGCGAATTGCATGTCATGTACAAAATCTAATCTTTTTTACTTTTATTTATATTTTTTTAATTGAAGCTTTTTTTATAAGGTTTTTCTTTTATCCCTCCACAACTAATACCTTACATTCCAAACATGCATAACAAACACACTGGGACTCCAAATCAAAATTATATCCAAACATCACATAACATAGTGCTACAGTTCCAATGCATAAACATCAAAATCACACATAAAGCATAAATACATACTGAATATGTCCTCTTGTACACCAATCTAACATCCTTGTTAGAAACATCACTTGTCTAATACATGAAGTAGAGCTTGTGTATATAATCATGTTAGTTAAGCATGTAAAGACTTCATAATCATAACATAAAGACGAAAGCCTCATAACCAAAGATGAAAGCTTTATGACATATAAAGTGTAATTATAATAAACTAACTCATCCTCAATAACCCATCGAGACTATAGACGTAATGTATAAATCATAATCATATGGCCATACCCAATGTATCTAGAAGGGATGTAACATATGGTGTCATGTGATTTGAGAATTCACTACCTATAATCCAAGAATTTTGCTTTATTTTGCTGGATTTTGAGAGCTTTGATCATACCTTGCTCATCATATTAATTTGATATCATTGCTCCTTCATCTTCATCTTGGTTGAAGAGCATCATGTCTAGAGTTCTACTAGCATACTTCTATAGTATGGCCTCTTTTATTACAAAATTTTCATAGAGGTATTTGAGCATTTCTTTGTCCTTATGAGTTCCATCTTTCTATTTTGAAAGCTCTACCTCTATTATTTCTTTGTAAAGTCTTAGACTTGTCTAAGTTACTTTGGTCTTGAGTATAACTTCTATTTGAATCTTCCTCTTCCTTTGCTAGTTATGAAGACTTGTTTTTTAATCATTTTTATCAATTTTCAAAACTTTCAAGTGTTCTAATTTGATCAACTAAATCATCTAGAGTGAGTTTGTTGAATTCTTTATTTTGTAGAAAGTTCATCATCATGTTTTGGTATTTAGGATCATTTTAAAGAGCTGCCATAATTTTTTGGACTTTTTGGTGAGAAGTAAAAACACATCCAAATTCATTAATTTTTTTAATGCTAGTATACATTGATGAAGTGTATTTTTGTTCGCTTTGATATTAGGGCCTTGATATCGGATGCCCAATATCAGGGACCATGAAGTGATGTTGGATATCCAATATCGTGGGATGTGTGCCAGCCTATAAATATAGCGCTTGGGCATATGGTTTGGGCGTAAGTGTTGTCATAGCATAGTAGAGTTCTTGTAGTTTCTTTTCTCTAGAGTTAGAATATTTTCCAAAGTGCCTATAGTAGAAGTCATTGAGTGTACGAATATTTATTCGAGCATTATTGTACCTAAGCACAGTAGTGTGTGCAGTAATAAACATGAGCTTTTTGATAAACCTTGTAGCATCTTGGCTAGATTTAATATTTTACTTATGCATATAATGTTTTATGAAAATTTATTTAATGCTTTCAAGTAATTAAGCTAAGTTAGCTAAGTTAAATAGTAATTAATTAAGCACATAAGTATGACTGCTTCTAGCATGCACATGACACTTGGTAATCCTAGCAACACTTGATGTTTGGTAACCCAATAGCATTATACGTGTTCAGGATGTGTACAGAAAGCAGGACCAAATACTTATCTTAGGATTAGTTAAAGATTAGTGAGTTAGTTAAGTTAAATTAGCCATTAAATTACTTCATTCCTTTATTTTAAGCACCAAGAACATAAACATGAAAAATGATAAAAATTAGATGCTTGAGTTGCACTTAACAATACCTTTGTATTTCACAAGTGTAACTGGGAATACAATGATTGTAACGATTAGATTTCACTTCCTAGAACTAGTATACTTGAAGACTTAAGGTTTGTGGAATTCAATTAGATTGCACATGAATGCTTGTGATTCATATGGTTAAGTGTAGGGGTACTTACGCTCATCATACATCTTTGTAAAAGACTCTTCAATGTCTTCATCTCTTTTGAATTTTAATTTGTTAAATTGAATTCTATACAATAGTTCTTTTGTATGTTGATTTTCAGTGTTTCTTAGATAATTTGAGCATAATCTTTCCCATACTTGTTTAGTAGTATTTAATGAGCACAATCTTCCAACTATTTTTTCAGATACATTGAAAATAATGATCCTTCGTAAATGTGAATCTTTTCTCTTCCACTTTTCTTCTCCTAGGAGTTCTTGTATAAGAGGATCTTCTTTACCTTTATTTTCTTATTTTGGGGTGACTTTAATATGGGCTTTTGCATGTTCTATCACATCCCATACTTCATTAACTTATAGAAGTCCTTTTATCATATCTTTCTAGAGAATGAAATCTTGTGTCCCATTTAAGATAATTGGACATTTGGCTATTTCCTTATTGTAGATCATGATGGTTGGCTCCAATATCAATTTTGTTAAAAACTTCTTCTTGAATTATTGACATATGTAGTTTTGACCCTTGATCTTCTAGATGTGATAATTCTAGAATGTTTGAAATTTTGGATTGTGAGAAAATAAGTTATGAAATCTTTGTAATGCATTTAATATGATGGTTGTTTGATAATTTGGTTGCACTGATAACTGATAACAATGAATTGATAAGTGAGAATGGAAGTTGATACTAGGAATTGATGTGTAAATGAGAGAAAAAAAATCATTGAAATTACAAAGAAAATCCACCATCAACTTTATTACCTTCAAAACTGGTCATTTCATTCATGTATGGCCTTACAATTTATTTGAAATGATTAGGGCCATACTTGGGGAAATTAAGAAGTCATCCCCCATAGTGAAAATAAAGAAATTTATGGAAACTAAAGGTGAATTAGGGCCAAAATAGTTTACATCCATCCATCAATTGAAACATGAATAAAAATACTTTGACTTTGTTTACATTTGTCTTCATGTGGGTAGAGCATTAGACAATACTTGTTAACACTTTTCAATCCTTGTTGGATAAATACTCCAAAATGATAAAGATGGAAATCCATGATAAAGAATGACTTCATGAAGAAGTTCTATGGCTTAATAAATAGAACATTCAAGGATACATTCTTTTTTCTAATCCTAAACAAGTTTGTGAATTAGTAAAATAATTAATATTTTAAAAACTTTGAAAAATTTAAAAGTAAAATACACTTACATGTGAATAGGATCATGAAGGTCTTAATTTAAAGACACATTATTTATTTATTACTATATTATCATTTGTGATGCATAATTAGTAGAGCACAAATAAGATCTCATCATTTGAGAGTTGAAATAGGTATATGACTTAAAAATTTTTGTGAAAAAGAAATAGGGCAACTATGTAGTATAAATAACATTGAAGCTAAATACCACATCTTTTTACAATGTCATCCATTTTAACACATTAGATATGTATAGGATATTATAGTTTTAAATTTGGTTTCTTTGTTCTAGGTTTTACAAGGAACACTTGGTAATTTTCTTAAATGATGTTTTCAAAAAGCATAACATGTATATTTCTTCTATCTAATAGATCTAAATGTTATTCCAAGTCACTTACACCAATATAATATTAAATTTAAAAGAAACTATAGAAAATAAAAAAGACAGAGTTTTTCTGGGGAAAACCTTCAAGGTGAAAAAACCCTAGCAGAAAATCAACTCTTAGACTGTTAGTAGCATTGCTTTAGAGGATTGAAGCTCAAGGAGAATTTACAAAGGAAGGGAGATGGCTCTTCAACTTATGCTTCAAAATAATTTGGTGTTATGGATGCTCCCTTTAAGCTCCTTATATATTATCACAGAACCTAAAATTAAAAAAGGATAAGGTAGTTTATTTTGGTGCAGATAGTTATGGGACAAAATATAACATAGACAAAAATAAAAGTATAACAAGGCAAGGTAGAAATATCTATAGAAATCAAGTCAAAGGTAGATTTGCCTTCATCCACCCTTATAATTCTCCCTTTTGAAGGTAAAGAATAGTCCAAACCATTTTTAGGAGATCAAGTTAGAAGAAGAAAAAATGTTGTTTGACACTAGAGAAACTTTTCAAGAGGATTTGACTTAGTGAGTACATCTATAGGGTTTGATTCAATAAATATTTTATGTAGAAGAATCCTTTGCTTTTTAATTTCCTTTCATATATAGTGATATTGTATTTCAATGTGCTTTGTTTGAGCATAAAAGGTTGGATTCTTGGATATGCTTATGGCACTTTGACTATCAAAGCCAATATTAATCGAAGTCTGAGTGATGCCAAGTTCAACTATTAGCCTTTGGAGCCATATAACCTCTCTATATGCCAATTTAGCAGCAACATATTCAACTTTAGTGATAGATTGAGCAACATAAGATTATTTTTGACTTTTCCAAGAAATAGCACCACCAAAAAGATTAAACACATATCCACTAGTAGAATTCCTATTATTAATATCACCACCCCAATCTGCATCAATGAAGGCATGAAGTCCATTGAAACCATTTTTATAATAGATCCCATGATTTAAAAAACCATGAAGATATTGAAAGACTCACTTGACCGCAATCCAGTGTTGTTTCCTTGGATTAGAGATATACTTGCTAAATTTTCCAACAATGTAAGAAATATTAGGTCTAGTTGATGAGTGGCGAGGTACCCCTACACTCAACCATACGAATACGAGCGTGCACGCATGATCCGGTTGAACTCCGCAGACTAAATTCCTTAACACCACAAGAAACACTTGGGGTTAATCATTCGTTGTCCTCCCAGGCTTGCTTGTAAGTGTCACGGTGTATGGTTAAGCAAGTCTGAGGTATGTGATTTTTTGGTAATTTTCGGTTTATCTTCTATGCTATCAGAGGAAAGGGTTGAGAAACTAACTAACTCTAACTAATGTCCTAAGTCTAAATTAACTAGCGTTAGCATCCGTTCCCACTTACCGGACACACCCTGAACTATGCAACTGTGGCTTACCAAACGCTAATCGTTACTGGGATCGCCACACGTAACGCAGGTGCTCGAAGTGGTCATACTGAGGCACCTATTTAGCTTAAGTGTGATAAGCAGCCGATTCCTTGATTAGCCGTACACGTCTGTAGACGCTCGTAATCAAGTCGTACTTGAACGCACTAGGAAAGCAGTAAATAAACAACAATAAATGAAACCACGTGCTGCAAGGTTTATCCAATCAAGTTCGTCTTTATTGCTGTACACAACTTGGGTTCAGGTTACAAGCTACTCGAATAAAGAGCCGTTCACTTTATGACTCCTACTGCGGGCACATGGGAAAAATTCTAACTCTGGAGTGATCAATCTGCCAGAGCTTC